>MU227008.1:291187-306868 GCA_018584345.1 Thuja plicata
CTTGCCATGCTGAAAAGTTATTTCTGTTAAGCCTTGGAATTTCCCTCTTGTAAGACATCTTGATCTTTAGCTTAGATCCTTGAAATCCTTCCTACAAGCACCGAAAGCTCTGATACCAATTGTTGGAGATATGGATGGAGTAACTGAGAGGGGAGGGGTGAATCAGTTACCACAAAAATAAATTGACAAGTCCCTTAGATGTCTTAAATATATATAGCTGTTACTCGGTGAATTAACTTATTATTGTTCTTTAAACATCCACAGTTAATGACATGCATAAAACAAATAGCATAAACACAAGTGACACAAGTAACACCAGATATAACATGGAAACCCAATTTGGGAAAACCACCAATGCAACTAGTTACTGATTTTCACTCTTCTGAAGTGAGCCCTGTTAGGAACCAACCCTGTTAAAGGTTACAAAACACACTGTTAGGTGTGACCCTGTTAGAGGATTTAATCACCCTGTTAGGAGTGGCCTTGTGAGAGGTCTTTAGATCAATTCAGCTGAATTGTCACCTTGTTAGAGGATTTACAAAATGGTTGTTAGACCAACTCTGCTAAGAGATTTCGGTATCACTGCTACAATTGTCAGAGACTAACAATGAAGTGATCTGAATAAAATGCAACTTATCTTGCTGATACAGGTCTCTGTTCTGCTCCAATAGATCCTTACTGATCACATATATCTTTGCAGCACCTCAAGGATATCACTAATCCTTCATCAGAATTCGCACATTCCTGCTCTGATATGCTTCTTCATATTTCCACACTTTTCACACTTCACTCACATACTTGCTACTATTTGAATTCGCAACTTGATCTCTCATATATACCCTTCAGGTTATCAAGTCGGCCCAATTACAAGTTACAATTAATATTACATTGGTCGGCTGCATATATAAGTTTCAATTAATAAATATTACATTAGTCGGCTGCATAAACATTTCACTGATGCTCGGTGAACACTGCTGATTCTGTGAAAATCCTTCGGTAACTGACTGAACTCAGTAAGTACTGCGAACTCGGTAAAGACTGACTTTCCTTCACATATTCTTTGATGCCCGAGTGAACTCGGTAAAGACTGAATTTCTTTAGTTGACCAAGTGAGCCCGGTAGTAACTAACTTCTTGGTATAGTATTCTAGATCGCTTGGTAGACTCTGTAAATTGCTTCTCTTACCGACTGAGCTTGGTAGACTGAGTTAACTGCCTTGCTGAACATTCTGAGCATGGTAGACTCTATCTGATGACTGATATGACATTTGTGTAACATCAAGGACAATACACAATTAAACAATTGTTTCCAACATCATGTAGGTAAATGGAAGGTGTTGTGCTCTGAGTGCCATCTCTAGGCAAGAGCAGTCAACAACACACAGTTTACCCCAATCTTGGATAAACCTATCAACGAGCACAATCCACATCAGATCATATTTGTCTACTCATCATTTGATAATTGTCCAGACAATGCAAGTATATGTGCAGGGTAAGTGCTATGAAAAGTGACTTCCTCAAACTGGGCCTGTGTTTATACACAAATGGCTATACATCAGTATACTATGTACATTACAGGGGTAAATTCCTAATCACCTAAGTCATTTCAAGTTCGCAGGATGCAAATAGATCAAACATGTTAAAATTCTAAGCTTTCTACTAGATGTGATCCTAGAAATATAGGATGCAATTATGTTTACTAGATGCTATCCCCGAAATACGGGATGCAATCCTAAATGCAAGATGCGATCCTAAGCAAATGGGATGTGACCCACTAATGGATTTTCACTCAAAACATGATAAAAAAATTAAAATTGGATGTGATTTGGGAAATACTAGATGCGACCTAGTATTCTGGAAAAAATAAATGTGATCCAGGAAAACTGGATGCGACACGGGATTGGCAGGATGCGATCCAGAATCCTGGATGCGATCCGAAATTCAACTAGCTCTAAAAATCACAAAAATGCATGAAATTAAAATTTGCAAAATTCACAGGGTAGTTTATCAAGCACTTACCGGTGGTGAGTAGTCAGCTAGACACTGATGTCGATGGCTCATCTCAAAATGGTGCTTCCTCACAAGGACTACCATCTTCTTTGCATAGATCTTTGAATTTCTATGGCTGAAAGTGAAAAGGAATAGTGAAATGGTCATTTTAGAGGTATATGGGTCTTTTGAGACATTTAGGAGTTCCAAAACTCCTCCCAAACCACTACAACTTCATTTCCATTCACTTTTTGATCAATCAGGAACCAAATCAAAGGTCCCTACAATGTTTTCAGCAACACAGTGTCATTTTTGTGACAGTTTTGAAAATTACACATTTGCTTCATTTGTTCCAGACGTTGGTCAATACTACACATTATATCATACATCTTGGTCTAACATTATTTTATTAGTCTTATCACTCACATTTTCACATAATTAACTTGGTAATCATGTGTTTATTTTTAAACACACCTTTTTCCACTTCTTTTGTTCCATTCTTTCTTGCCCTCGCCGCTTCCTGCAAGTGCTACGTTCTTTCAAACTTAGGGATTTATTCTTTTCCTTCAATTTCATTCCTGAGGGGGCATGAACACACTATCATCAATTAAAGTTTTTCTCAAAACAATATCAAAATGACTTCGTTATCAAACAAACTAGGGGCATAACAGTTTCCTTGAATAAAGTCAGAACTATTGGATAAAAATCTTTGGTTCTCATGAGCTGGATATCCTATGTTTCCTCATTTTATAATATTTTTATTAAAGCTCCTGGTAGCTTTGTACTGGCCTTTTGGACAACAACCAAGTTCAGAATCAGTATTATCAATTTTTGGATGACAACCAAGTTCAGAATTGGTGTTTTTAAAATCTTTTATTGATCTTTGGACGACAACCAAGTTCAAAATCAATTCTATTAGTTTTGTTCGATCAAGTGCGAGACTAATCTCATCAACATTTCATTTGAAAACCAAAAACAGGATATTCAATCTTTCAAAAGTCAAAATCAAAAACTTTCTTTGAATTAATGCGGTGCTTGCACATCAATTCAAAGAGGGGAAAATGTAACCACCTGAATTTGGTCTATTCTGACTATGGACCCTATTTTCCCTAAGTGTGATCATACCCTTGATTATGTCCAAATGACCTTGTTGTTTCTTGGCATAATCCTTCAAATCAATTTAATATCCTAGGCGATTTTTATCACTGAACTATATTAACTATTATAGCCATATGATTCAAACCAATTCAAACCAAATTCAAACATGGCTATAGTATTTAATTATAAAGGAATTAAATAAATCCCCAAATCAATTACCCACTTGCAAAATAACCCCTTCTCCTAGCCTATTTAATTTAATTAAAATGGCTATAGTCCCCTAATTATTAAAAAGCACTTAAATTATTTAAATAATTAAATCCCTATTTTTGAATGAATTAAATAAGTTTAATTCATTTAATTAATATTCTCCTAAACCCCAACCTAACCTATCTCAACCACTTCTACCCTGGGTTCTAACCCTTCTCAACCCATTCACCCTTGCTAATCTAATCCTAATCCTAATTCTATTCCTAACCCACTTCCTAATGCTATCACATTCCATTAAGGAATGATTAGCAACTTCAGCCACTTGAGAAAGTCATGGAATCTCAAGATTCCTTTCTCAAGGTCCACCTTCTCAAGCTTGACCCTTAACCCTTCCCATGCTTCTTTAAGGCTTTCATTAATGACTTACTAATGAACATGCCTTAAGCCTATTTCTCCTCCATGCCTTATTAATGCCCAAGGCATTAATGGTTCTTACACCTCCATTAATGAGTCCCTTAACTCATAAATGAGCCTTGTCTCCCCCTCTCTCTCTCTGATTCTTCTATAAATAGAAGCTATTTTTGAGAGAAAATGAGCCTTCATCCTAGATTACAAATGCATTGTTATGATGTCAAACTAATCCTAGACTCACATTTCACTTCTTAGTTCATTCTTTTGCATTGTTCCTATTTCCATTATTAGAGCTAGAATGCATGTTTCTCATTATTTAGCTTGTTTTAAAACTAAAATCCTTCATGCTAAGTAGTATATGTCACTGATTATAGCATAATCTGAGGGCTATTATGTTACTAATCACACTCTTCTTGATTAGAAGGAAATAGATTGATATTAGGTGGTTTTACATGCTTATCTAACCTTTTTGTGCTAATGTAATGATCTATTGTCGTGTTGTGTCTCTCTAATCAAGTACATAATATACACACACAAGACCCATCATATAACCATCATCATTGAGATTTTTTTTTTGAAACATCAAAGTCAATACAACCCTTACTAGCACCATAATGCAACCATAAGGATATGAATATAAATTTTTATCAGATAAAATGTAAGAAATGAACGTAAGCACCAAGGCACAAAAGCCAAGATGACCTGAACATTGTTTCTCATTAATGTTGCAAGAGTACACCAGTATCGAGGCATTCAAAGCCAAGATAACCATGAGTGCGATCGTGCGTAAAAAAATAGATCACTAGAAAATAGAGAAATAACAAGCAAGGAGATAGTACCAACCTCACCATGGCATACAAATAAACAAGATTGAGGGATGTGAGGTTGTTCCACCTTAGTGCGGGAGCTCTTATCACATACACGCTGTTTATTTGACATTGCTGGATCATCGAGACTACACCAACAAGTAGTAGACAAAGAAAATATCAATGAAATCCATGAGAATAAATAGCATACAAAGAAAGATTTAATCATAGCTCAGCATGTTTCAGAGTTTGTGAATGTGTATGAGGTGTTGAAAGACACTGTTGTGCTTGTGAGTGCATTGTGTTTTATTTTTATTGATATATGTTTACGTTTGAGATATCCAATGTGTGTTGAAAAACACAGATGTGTCCAAGGATAGTGTTGAGAAACACTGTTTGAATTGGGGTGTTCAGAAACACTAGTTTGTGTCACTAGCAAGTTTTCCTTGAGAAGTGACAAGATTACTAACTCAAGTATAAACCAAATATGTGATCAAATGGAGGACCCATGCCCCCAAGTAATGATGACTGACTTGATGTATGTTGCAAGGACAAATGAGATTTAGTTGCCCCCAAGTGTATGGCACTAAATAAATGTCAAGTTAGGAGGGTTTGCAAAGGAACCAGAGTGTGACAAAAGTTACCAAAAAATATGTACAAACTAAAGCAAAGAATTGTCAAGACCGAGTATCGATAAATAGAGAGTTTGAGTATAACTCCAACTGTAACGAATGTGAGAAATCTCAATAGTATAGCGATAGTAGATAGATGTAGTGAGAACCACTGGTGACTGATGCAAGAGAGATGCTAAAAGGTAATAGGACAATGCCCCCTAGACCAGGAGGGTTGCCCCGAGAGTATGACCAGTTTCAATCCATGTAAGTTGGTGTCTTGACGGGAAATAGAAAGCAAATGCAAGTAGGAAAGTAGGAAAGCAGCAAAACAAGAAAGCAACTGTCTAAAGCCAAGGGGTGTTGTGATAGATATAGCATTGTGAAACAAGAGGGGCCTATTTATCAGGTTTTCACCTTCGTGGCATAAATTCTTGTTTTGCTAACATGACGCCTGTTTGTCAGGTTTTCATTAATGGCACCCTTTTTTTTTTTTTTTGTATTTTTAAAATTTTAATTTTCTTTTGTATTTGTGGAATATATGATTTTTTTGGACATATATCAAAGCACCTATCACTAGGTTTTCACTAAGATGATCATTTTTTAAAGACTTTTTCATATTTTTAGAATTTTTTAGGATTTTAGTAGATACAAGAGCATTCTGAAGATGTCTTAGCTGTAGAACCACTTCAAATGAAGAGCATTGATGGGCTCTTTGAGTTGTTCTTCTTTAGTAGTAGAGAGTTGATAGGTACTAGACCCAAACACTATAGTAACAATATATAGACCAAGCCAGTTTGGTTCAAACTTCCCTTTCTAGATTCAATGTTGTTGATTCTTAGGGTTCTCCCTCAAAATGAGGTCACCCGCTTGGAAATCCCTTGGTCTAACCTTCTTGTTATAGCTCTTGGACATCCTATTCTGGTATTCTCTAAGGTGATCGAACACCACTTGTCGACATTCATCAAGTAGTTCTAGCTCTTGTATTTGAGATATTTTATTATCTTCATCAGTAATGAGGCCTTTTAGAGAGACTCGTAGAGAAGGAATCTCAACCTCAATTGGTAACACAGCATCTGCTCCATAAACCAACGCATAGGGAGTAGCCCCTATTGGTTTTCTTATGCTTGTCCTGTATGCCTAGAGAGATGGATTGATCTAGAGATGCCAATCTCATCTGAATTTGTGCACTGTGTGATGCAAAATTTTAAGGATTGTCTTGTTGGATGCTTCTACCTATCCATTACCTTGAGGATAATAGATGGAAGACCAATGTTGAGTAATTTTGAACTTAGAGCATAGTTCTATCAAATCCTTGTTTTTGAATTGTCCCCAATTATCAATAATTATTGTTGAGGGTACACCATGTTTATAGATGTAGTTAAGAATGAACATAGCTACTAATTTATCCTTGGCAACGGTGAGAGGGACTGCCTCCACCCACTTGGTAAAATAGTCTGTAGCTATGATTATGAACTTATGTCCATTTGAGGATGAGGGATAAATCTGACCCACCAAGTCAAAGGCCCATTGTTGAAATGGCCAGGAAGTAATGAAGGGAATAAGCTCCTTGGCTGAAGCATGAATCGGATTACCATGTAGTTGACATTGTTTGTAAGACTTAGCAAACTGTGTATCTTCCTTTTCCATATTTGGCCAATAGTAACCAGCTCTAATAAGTTTACAGGCCAATATCAGGCCATTAGAGTGAGACCCATAGATGCCTTCATGCACCTCTACTAATACATGTTTGGACTCATCAGGTTATAAACACCTAAGGAGGGTACCGTCTAGAGCACATCTATACAAGTTGTTAGCTATGATGACAAACCATGAAGCACTATGGATCAAGTGATGTTTCTCATTCTGGGTGTAAGTTTCTAGAACAATATGGTCATGAAGGTAGGAAAAGATATGATGGTAGTGAGATGAGTCATGTCCAATGAAAAAATAGATCATTCAGGAATCAGGGGAGTCATAGGCTAGGTAGCGTAACGTCTCCACTAGAAATTCATTTCAAAAATCATTTTCTGGCATCTGTAGCATGGAGGCAAGAGTAGCCATGGCATCTGCTGCTTTATTATCTTCCCTTGGAACTTGTTGAAATGTGATGTGAGTAAAATACTTTTTTAGGTCATCAACCAACCATTTATTAGGCACCAACTTGTCATCCTTTGTTTGATAAATATCATTTACTTGATTGATGACTAACTGTGAATCTTTGAGAACATTGAGTTCATCTACTCACCACTCAAGGGTGATCTTCATACATTGATTAGGGCTTCATACTCAGCAATATTGTTTGTACAAGGAAACAACATCTTATATTCTTTTGGTAAAGAGTATCTTTGAGGTGTTATGTATAGTATCCGAGCACCTGACCGCTATTGGGTAAATGAACCATCAAAAAACATAGTCCATAATTGATGTGTGAGAAATAATATGGACTCATCTAGAAATTCAATGTGCAATGGTTGATGATCTACTAGAGGTTCTTCTGCTAATTAATCTACTATTTCTTGTCCCTTAATGGCCTTTATTTCAACATATTCAATATCAAATTCCCTAAGGAGCATGACCCGTTTAGCTAGTCTACTTGTGAGGGTAGATTTACTAAGAAAATATTTTAGAGGATCAATTTTAGCAATTAGGCATGCAGTATGAGCCAGCATATAGTGCTACAATTTTTGTGAAGAAAATACCACAACAAGGCAAGCCTTCTCTATAATAGAATATTTTTTTTCATATGAGACCAGAGTTCAACTAATGTAATAGATAGCCCTTTCTTTGTTGTACTGATTTTCTTGAGCCAATAGGATACCCAATGATGTATGCATAGCAGAGATGTAAAGTATAAGTGGCTTCCCATGAATAGGAGGCATCAAGATTGGCAAGTTTGCAAGATACTATTTGATTTGTGTGAACCCTTCATCACATTATTTGTTCCACTAATAAGCCACACCCTTGTGCAAAGTCTCGGTGAATGGTTGTGACTTGTCTGCCAGTTGTGAGATAAAATGCCAGATAGACTGCAGTCAGCCTTGAAGTCCTCTCATTTGTCTAATATTCTTTGATGGCTTGAGAGGACCATCAAAGAATATTAGCTTGTACTTTTGTAGGATCTACTTCAATGCCTTTGGCAGAGATGATATAGCCAACCAATTTTCCAAATGTTACGCCAAATGCACATTTCTTAGGATTGAGCCTTAGACTGAACTATTCCATACGATCTAGTATAGGACCTAGATCTGCAAGATGCTTCTTTCGGTGCATGATCTAATCTAAAGTGTCATCCACATAATCTTCCATTGTTTTATGCATCATGTCATGAAATATAGTAGTATTAGCTCTAGGATATGTAGCACCATAATTTTTGAGTCCAAAGGGCATGACATTCCAATAGAAGGTACCCCAGGCACATGTGAAAGAAATTTTCTCTTGGTCCTTTGGTGAAATTTTTATTTGGTTATAGCTAGAGAAACCATCCAATATTAGGCAATGGAAAATCATCCTTAGGACCCTACTGTCATATCTACAATCATATCAATATTAGGCAATGGAAAATCATCCTTAGGACATGTCAAATTCAAGTCTCTGAAGTCTATGCAGACTCATATAGATTTATCATGTTTTGATACTAGAACAATATTAGAGATCCACTCGGCATAGTCAATTACTCTGATAAACACTACCTTAAGAAGTTTCTCCAATTCAGCTTTGACAAGTAGAGCTACATGTGGATGCATTTTGTCAAGCTTCTGCTTGACAGGCTTGACACCTGGTGTAATGGACAAATGATACATGATTAGATTAGGGTCTAATCCCAGCATGTCTGAATATTTCCATGCAAATTTTATCTTTTTGCTTCTAAATAATGTAGTGAATTCCTCTCTTTCTACCTCTGATAGTGATTGTGCCAAGTGAATGATCTGAGGTTCTGCCTCTATACCCAAGTTGATAGGTTGAGTTGGTTCAATAAGCATAGATGATCTCTCCTGGAAATGACTTGGAAGCACATCAAGTATCTCATCCTCGGGCACCTCAGAGAGGTTTTCACCCTTGGATACGTCTTTTATTTTGACTACTTTAGGATTTGATACTACCACAATGTGGTTTTCACCATCAGAGCGCCTATTTTTTCTTCTTTTGATTTTGTGACTAAGATACTTGATGTCATCCTCGGTCATATTAATACTTGCTTGACTAGTGGAGGACGTTACAAGTTTGACAGTGTATAGGTAACAGGAAAGAGCATAATCATTTTGGAATGTAAGGACTTCATTAGACAGGGAGGTAGAGTTCTAGTCTATAAGCTCAGGATGGAAAAGTTAAAGAGAAGTGACAGATTCAAGTGTGTTCATGGTATAATCATCAAAATCATGGACAAGCAAGTCGAGACCTAAAGCGATCTCATCCAGAGGTATAGTTGAATTCCTTTGATTCCTAGTAACTGTAGTAGATGATATGTTAACATCTAGGGATTCAGACTCATGTGACCTTACACTAGACCCTTCACCTACTTTGAAAAGGTTTTTATGTGCATTATCTATATCTATATCTCTATCAGAGTTTGCATATGACAAGCTGTCGAACTCATATTCATGAGAGTTTGTTTCATCATTAGGTGTCATGTCAAGAACATGAGTGAAATCAACCTTTTGTCCCTAGTTGGGATGAGTTCTACCTAGAACCTCTGCTATGGTCAGATAAGCACCTTTTGACCTAGGTACCTCATTAGTGTTTGTAGCATCAGCTACCTCTTGTGTAATGAGAAGTGACTAGAATTCTTGGTCAAACTATTCTTGAAAGTGTGATGGTATGTATAAATCACCCTAATAACTTGGATTTAGAGTATACATTTCTTTCCACTCCTCATAAGTTAATGGAGAAAAGGAAGTGGTGTTATGAGAATCACTGTCAGTGTCTACTATACTGACATGTGGTATAAAGTTATTTGGCTTAGAAAAGAATGCCGCCAGGTCTGGAGGAATAGGATAAGGAAAACTATCCTCATCAGAGTTGTCTTCAAATTCTACAGTTTTAGATGTTTCTTCAAGTGTTGGTTGTTTATCTACTCAAAGTGCAAACTTGTTTATCCCCAATTGAAATGTGAGTTTTTGGAAGCCTCTATCTGTAGAGTTGTGTGTTCTGCAACCAATATCTTCAAGTGGTGCAATCAATCCCTTAGGATTCTGATGTAGTGCAAGGAAAGAGAATCCCCGATGGAGATGTCCTAGCCCCTAGCAAATAAGCACACAATAAAATATAATAAAAATACAGAGATATAGATCCACACAACTCCATCAAATCTCCCAAACATGCGGGATAGCCAACTACCCTTGGATGCTCCTGCATCAGACTCCCCAGGTGTGAAAAGAAGTATGTCTCATACTTTGACGCCAGCTAAAATATCCATAACCATCTTCATCTTCACCAAAGGCTTCCAGTCCAACAAGGACAACAGAACCAACATGCAAATCATCCAAATCCGCATCCATTTGTCAACCACTAGAATCTCAACCATCCAATCAACATGCTCACTCCCAAGAACAAACTGAACATAGTACCTCACCAATAACCTCTGTAGCTTATCACTACCAACAACAACAATATCCTCAAACATGAAATCCATGTCACCAACATGTAAGCTCAAATCCACAATAGGAGCAACATGTAAATCCTCAACCATGTCAACCACCAACAGGTCCACATCAGGAACATATAGATCTATAGTATCATGTAGATCCTCAACCACATCAACAACTAGTGAATCCGCACTAGCAACATCCATATCACCAACATATGGATCATCACCCTTAGCAACCTGATTATCCACGACCAAGTGCTCCACAATTTCCATGTCAGACTCAACCAACTGATCATGAAAATCAATCTCAATCACATCATCAACAAGGTTAGGAAGCTCCATAGAAACATCCGCAAGTTTCTCCGTAGGTTCCACATTATCCTCCACACATTGATCAACAAAACCAACTTCCATCTCGACCTTGTGATGCCCTCTTCTATCATCGTCTCTTTTCTGATGAATTGCTCTTCTCTTTTTTAGCTCTGCTTCTAATTCAGCCACTTGCTTCTTCAAATCCAGTATTGCAACTCTTGTCGCTTCTTGATATCTCTCTCTAATTTTCTCAAGTCTAGGAATTCTAAGAATCCATCCAATCACAAAATTCATCTTCTTCTTTCTCTTCTCCATACTCGCGTCCTCTTAAATTTTACCCAACCCAAGGGCCTGGTGCAAACTGCCTCACATTCGGTGCTCTGTCCGCACACTCAGGAACAACCTTTTCTCTGATACCACTTGATGCAGTGCAAGGTAGGAGAATCCCCGATGGAGATGTCCTAGCCCCCAGCAAATAACCACACAATAAAATATAATAACAATACAGAGATATAGATCCACACAACTCCATCAAATCTCCCAAACATGCAGGATAGCCAACTACCCTGGGATGCTCCTGCATCAGATTCACACCTATGGGACCATTTCCTTTATAGCCAAAATGTTGCATAATAGATAGTCCTTTTCCATATTTCTCACGTTTTATGTCATAAGGAGGAGTATTTTGTTTAGAATTGTCTTCTCCTTTATAGATCCAAGTTTTGATAGCTCTATTTTTAGCTTCTTCTTCTAATGGTACTGTGACTTGTACAAAGGTATCACCTGTGTGCATAAATATTGTCACACTTCTATGAATCATTCCATTCAAGGTTACTCAATAATGAGGCCTCAAATATCGATCCATAGCTTTCTAGTCATGGATGTGTAAAAATATTAAATGAAGGCCCTCAGATTGACTTGGTTGTGTCTATTGCAAATACACCATGAAACGAGAGATTTGAATGCATAAAAATGAAATCTACTCTATATAATAACAATGCATATTAGTCTATGAAAGGAAATATGAATGCAAATATAATCTATAGAAATAAACATGATTCTAATCTATATGAGGAGCCATGGATGCAAGAATAAAGAAAATAAGAAGAGAGCTTGAATGCTCAAATTCTCCTCCAAAATTGCTCTCCAAACCTGCAGCATAACAATATTATGAAAACCTAATATGAAAATGAGAAGGAGAGGTCTCCTTTTAAAGGAAAGTGAATGATTGAGATTAAGAGGCAAAAATAATTAATCAATGGTTGAGATTAAGAGGCAAAAACCCACCACTTAGAAAGATCTGAAGAAAAAGGGATTTTTATTTACTTTTTCATTTAATTTATTTACTTTTCCAACGAATAAAGTGCTTTAAGTGGAGATTTTTATTTATTTAATTAAAAGAGGGGTTTTATTTCAATTAAATAAATTAGAAAAATTTTATTTAATTAAATGGGGGAAATTGAATTTAATTAAATAAGAGGAATTTTATTAAAAGGGAGATTAAATATTTTAATTAAATAAGAGGAATTTTATTTAATTAAAAGGGAGATTAAATCTTTTAATTAAATAAAAATGGTCAACCCTTAGGAAATATTGAAATAATTGAATTAATTACAATTTGATATAGCAAAACCATGCTCGCATCAAGGCATAGAGGCCAAGATGACCAACAGAACGGTTGTGCAAAAACAATGAAGCATAAAGCAGGAAGCAAATAAAATAATGTCCCATGCCCCAAGTTCTCTAGCTATGCATCACGGAGAGACTTATTAGATAAGGACACTCAACAAAAATCAATAACAGTCAGCACACAATGAAAATATCATAAAATAGCTCAAGCATTAAGTGTTGCATTTAAAAATTTAAGTGTGTTAACTGATACTGAGTTCTGAGGATAAGGATCAAATGCTTGCAAGTAGGCAAGACCACATGACAAAATAGGGTAAGACCAAACTGATAAGTGTTGAAAAACACTCGATGTCAGGGGTTGTATTGAAAAATACAGTTGGGGTGATATTGAAAAACACCATTTGTAATATTTCCTAAAGACAAACGCATCCAAGAGACCAAAGCTAACATAGTTATGCCCCCTAGACAAAGACAAAGACCAATTCCAAACCAAGGCAACAAGGACAAGGCATGATGGAGAAAGGCATAAGTGTCGCCGACACACGCTAAGAAACATGGGTGTAAAGGCCTCAAGTAGCACCCGTTTCTAAGTTTTCACCACTTGGATATTATTACAACTTTTTCATTTTCATTTTTTTTTCTTCTTTTTTCAAGACTTTTAATAATTTTTTTTGAATTTTTGCTACCAAGGCACCTGTTTCCAGGTTTTCACCAAGGCACTTTTTCTATTTTTTTGTATTTTTTAATTTTTTAATTTTTTTTTAATTTTTGAAATATATAATTTTTTTGGAGATACATCAAAGCGCCTATTGCTAGGTTTTCACTAAGATGATCATTTTTTTAGGACATTTTCTGATTTTTAGAATTTTTGACAATATATCATTTTTTAAATTTTTTTCAAGATCAATAATTATATACAAAGGGATGCCCCCAGATAGAACAGGCATCAAACTCCCAAGCAAGATCACATCGTGTAGTCCCAATGTTTAGCAAGGTGGAGGACATGATAGATTAGCAAGCTAGTGGAAGAGATGAAAGACAAGAGAATGAAGGAGAATGAAGGGAAGAAATCCTCAAAGGCAAACTCCTCAAGAGTAAACAAGCTAGGAGAAAATAAAAAAAACATCATGTGAAGCACATTTGGAGAAGCATGAAAGGCCAGCATAGGATAAGTCACAAAAGCGTAATGCAAGAGCAGGAAAGGATGCAGTCCAAAGGAGTAGACATGTCAAGAGGTTTCATAGCACCGTGTTTTACTCTTTTTTTTTATTAGATCAAGACAAAAGGGGAAAAGGATAGCGATAGGCAAAAATGAATGGAGGAAGATAGATATGAAGGATAAACATGAAAGGAATGAAAGCAAGATCATTGTAAGATAGCTCACAAGATAGCCCAAATATTCATGTATAGATCAACATTGTCAAGATCAAATAATGAATACGGAATGGATGAAAGATGTAGAAGAACTACGCACGATGCCTGATTGCCAGATTTTCATCATGGTACCTATCCAAGGTGCCACAAGGGAGTGGTTTTCACCATAGGACAAATTTATTTCTCTTTAATATTTTTTTTTTGAATTTTTGAATTTTTTTGAATTTTTTTAAATTTTTTTGGAAGAAGACAAGCTTTTTAGATAATGCTCCTTGAAAGGATAAACCATGATATGCTAAGGATCCAAAATGATATGCTCAAATATGCTAATAGGGAAAAGAAAATGAAAGAGAAAAATGGAGGATAAGATTTTATGCAAGCAAGTGAGGTTGAAAGATATGAGGAATAGACAAATGAGGAAAAAGGATATAAGGTAGAAGGATAGTGAATGGAAGAATTGTGAAAGGGTAGATGGAAAGGAAGGCAAGATCAACATCGACACACACCTTGAAGGGTGAAAAGAAGATGGAGGAAGCGTGAATGAAGGAATACGTGAAGGAATATGGTGAATGGATAGCAAAAGTTGCGGTTTAGGCGCATGGAATGAAAGAATGTTTTTGAAAGAAGATGAAGTGGAAGCCTTTGGAATCTTGAATATCAACTTCATTTTTTTTTCAACATGAGACTCTCTCAAGAGAGACTTTGGAATGCATATAGTTGTAGGCTTTTCATATGGAGTTTACAAAATTATATATTTTAAAAATACAAACAAAATCAAAAAATTTAAAAATGCAAAAAAATAGAAAAAGTGCCTTGGTGAAAACCTGGAAACAGGCGTCTTGGTAGCAAAAATTCAAAAAAAATTATAAAAAGTCCTGAAAAAAGAAAAAAAAATGAAAAAAATAAAAATGAAAAAGTTGTAATAATATCCAAGTGGTGAAAACTTAGAAATGGGTGCTACTCGAGGCCTTTACACCCCTGTTTCTTAGTGTGTGTCGATGACACTTATGCTTTTCTCCATCATGCCTTGTCCTTGTTGCCTTGGTTTGGAATTGGTCTTTGTCTTTGTCTAGGGGGCATAACTATGTTAGCTTTGGTCTCTTGGATGCATTCGTCTTTAGGATATCTTACAAATGGTGTTTTTCAATATCACCCCAACTATATTTTTCAATACAACCCCTGACATCGAGTGTTTTTCAACACTTATCAGTTTGGTCTTACCCCATTTTGTCATGTGGTCTTTCTTTCTTGCAAGAATTTGATCCTTATCCTCAGAACTCAGTATCAATTAACACACTTAAATTTTTAAGTGCAACACTTAATGCTTGAGCTATTTTATGATATTTTCTTTATGTGCTGACTGTTATTGATTTTTGTTGAGTGTCCTTGTCTAATAAGTCTCTTCGTGATGCATAGCTAGAGGACTTGGGGCATGGGGCATGTTTTTATTTGCTTCTTACTTTATGCTTCATTGTTTTTGCACAACCGTTTTGCTGGTCATCCTAGCCTCTATGCCTTGATGTGAGCATGGTTTTGATATATTAAATTGGGTAAGCTAACATCACAGTCATCTTGACCTTTATGTCTTTGATGCTTATGTTAGAATCTTTCCACATTTCAAATCCAATATACATCACATTCATATCTTCATAGTT
>MU227008.1:315360-343737 GCA_018584345.1 Thuja plicata
ATTAAATAAGAGGAATTTTATTTAATTAAAAGGGAGATTAAATCTTTTAATTAAATAAAAATGGTCAAACCTTAGGAAATATTGAAATAATTGAATTAATTGAATTAATTACAATTTGATCAAGGAAGTTGATTTGAATTAAAAATATTTCAAAGCATTGATTCAGGAAATTTGATAAAATGATAAATGAGGCCCAAAGTCTAGGTGACCATTTTAGGGTGCATACACCACCATAGTTTTGTTGGAGGAACCATAGGAGGTTTAGTGATCTTAGAAAGTCTTCCAAAAGAACATGGAGACAAAGGAAAAGATGTAATAGATAGCGTAGGTTCAATCCGATATCCTCCCATATCAGTTTCTTTGAGTGTCAAACTCTTTTCCATTTCTTTTAATTTATTCTCAAGGAGTTCAATAGATTCTCTGTTGGTAGGCACAAACATGTCAACAGATTTGGTGAGGGCATTACAATCATAGCGTGTGTTAGTAGGTATATTCACTTCAGATCCTTGGAATGGGAAATTAATGCACTGATGGTATGTGGAAGGGACAACCTGCATTTCATGGATCCATGTCCTTCCTAATAGAATATTGTATGCCAAAGGGATGTCAAGCACTTGATAGATAACATCTCATTCAATAGGACCAACTCTGATTGGCAACACAACTAGTCCCTTGGATTTACATTCTTCCTCATCATAGGCCTTAATAGTAATCTTTTTGCGGGCATCAATGCAATCCTTTCCATAGCCTAACTCAGTAAGGAAACTAGCAGAGCAAATATTGAGGCCAGCGCCGTTATCTATGAGAACACAAAGAAAACGCTTTGGACCAATCATGATTTCAATGTGCAAAGGGTTATTATGTAGGTGACTCAAATAATGGTCATCTTCTTTAGAGAAAGACAAGTAATGCGAGGAGGTCAAGTGACCTACCATGTATTGAAACCAGTCAAGATTAAGATCTTTTGGGACATTAGCCTCGATGAGGGCTTTGTCCAAGATTTCCCTGTGAGCAGGGGAGATTTTTAGGAGCTCAAAAATAGTTATTTGAGCATTAGTACGTTGCAATTGATCAAGAATGTTGTAATTGAAAGCATTAGATGACGAGCCCACTTTTGGATTCTTATTGGTAGAGTCAACCTTAGCTTTGTCTTAAGGTTGAGTTGATGTAGACAGAGAAGGCTCAGGGTCTTTGATGATGATCTTAGCACGAGATCGAGTAACAACATTAGCGTTGACTTGAGATTGCTCTTGTTCAGAAGACTAAGGTGTAGACCCTTGCAAAATGAAAGGTGTTTTGGAATTGGAAGTATCTTCCATTCCCTTGAGAATAATGATATTACAATATTCAGCATCAACAAGTTCAACCATATTAATGACATTGTTGTTATTGGTGTATGTATAGTTGACCTTAGCATCATTATTTTTACCTTTAGATGATTCACCTTTTCCATGAGGAGGAAATGGATCTTTGAAAGCTTGGTGATTAGAATTTTTATTGTGACCTCCCACAGAAATAACCTCACTATCGATGAGATCCTGGATTTTATGCCACAATTTAAGACAAGTAGCCATTTTATGACCTTTGTTTTGGTGAAAATCACAATAAGAATATTCATTCCACCAAGAGGGTCTTGGTTGTGGATCATAAGGTCATGAATTATCCAGTGGAGTGAGTAAATGGTTTTCCAAGAGAGTCTTGTAAACCACCTTAAGAGGTTCTCCTAAAGGAGTGAATTCACGCTTGGGTCTAGGAGCCCAAGGTTTAGGTCCAAAAAATCATGAAGTACTTGGTTTGGAATCTGCCATAGTCTATTCAGTGGCTTTGGCCACTTGTGTCATGGTAGTGAGATTAAAGGTAGCCTTGGAAGGCTTAGGAGTCACATTGTCTACAACACCATCATTCACAATATTTTTGTTGTTTTTGGGAAATTTGGGTTTATCTTTGCTTGAAGAGGAAGACCCTTGTTTATTTTTTTTATGTAAGGTCAATTCTCCTTTCTTGATCATAAATGTCTCAATTCGTACAACTTGTTTGATCATGTCATCAAAGGTTAGAGAACCTTGTAGCTGTACTTGATACCCAAATTTGGGGAGAAGATTATTGAGAAAGATGTCCAACTTTTCAGATTTAGGTATCTTGCAAGAATATCATGTATAAAGTTGTCTCCATCTTTGGATAAATGCCAAGAAGGATTCCCCATGATTTTGTTTCAAGTTGCAAAGATCTCGGATATGAACTGGATGTTAGATGTGAGAATAGTGTTGTAGAAATAAATTAACAATTTCATCAAAAGTTTTGATGCTAGTTGGTAGTCTAGAGAACCATTCCATAGCTGACCCTCCCAAACTACATGGGAAAAGATGCATGAGATAGGTTGTGTCATGTATGAATTCCATGGAGAGAGCACCAAACTCTCTCAAATGGTCTTGAGGGTTAGATGTACCCAAATATTTGTCATATTTAGGAAGTTAAACTCCTTTGGGGAAAGGAGGCATGCAAAGGTCTTTGTCAAATGGGAAAGGATAGATGCTTTCCAGTGTGAATTGTGTGACATGTTTGTCTTTCTCTTTCAAGAGTTGACAGAGTTGCTCTTGCATAGTTTGCATTTCTTTTCACAACCAGGAGTTTTTAGTTTCTTCCTCTTTCTCAACAAGTGTTTCTACATCATAGTTGGAAGGTAACTTAGCCCCTTGATTGTCTAGTTCAAGAATATATTTATCTTTCTCCTTAGCTAGGAGAACTCCCATCATCCTACAGAAATCTTTGTTAGCACAAGCTTGTGCAATCTCTTCTTGAGTTATTTCTGCTTCTACATCATTAGGGGGGTCTTGAGAATGGGACTTACCCCAAGTTTTAAAGAGGTCAGCTCTGCTAGCCTCACCTGATTAGTTATGATCTACCATCTTCCTAGAATGCAAATATTCAAGGTGTAAAGACTCAGTATGAAAACATTGAGTGTTCTTAGAATTTGGGTCTTCTTGGAACAAAGGATTTCGAACCCAACTAAGATCCACTAGAAATGACTATTTATTGTAAGCTCGACGTACCAGGGAAGGAGATCAAGATGATTCCTCACTAGATGTAGCCGGAAATGATGTGGAAAGTATAGATTCATCTTGATTGATTGAAGGAAATGTTTTGCCACTTTGAGTTGTGATAGTCATAGACAAAGTTTGAACAAGGAATGTGAACCAGGACCAAACTTGAAATTGTCTCAAAGTAATTGCATAGAATATGCCAAAAGGTGAATTATCCTTGGTGCAAATCATCAGAGATGAGGCTAGAATAGCCAATAGATGACTATTGCAACACAAGGCATGACAACACAGATGAAAGAGACCAAAGAGATATGAGAGGAGACCAGTTTAAGAAAGAATCACATAATTCTCAACCCAAGAAACCAAGTTTCAGACTATGTGAAGATGGAGGGTAGAAAAATAGACCCATATCAGAGACCAGATTAGATAGAAGTACACCTGAGTGACATAAATTAGCTTGATGTTTTGAAAAAAAGACTTTAGACTTGCACAAAGAAATGCTCTTTCATGTGAAGATTCTCATCGATGCGCGCAAAACTCTGTAGTCTTGCATGAAGAATGACACCAGACTGGTGAAGAAAAAGTGACAAAATAATGGCACTATTGCCAAATGTCGCATGATAGTTTACAGTGTATCATGCAAAGATTCTCAGAAAGTGATGCAAAGATTGGGAAATGTTGCGCGAAACTATGAAAATTTTGACAAATGAATGTTTACAGAATCAGATAGTTGAGACTAGTTTGCGTTTCCTGAGATAAAATCATACTATTTTCTGATAGATAGTTTGATTTAAAAATTGTTTTGGACATGTTCAAGATTGACAGTTTGTGTTTTTTGATGATAGTTTCAATTGTTCAAATGATACACCCACACAAAACACATTAAACAAAATGTTTGTAGTACTGAAACAGGAACATCACAATCCTAGGATAGCCAAGACAATATCTATTGAAACCCCACTTGAACCGAAGTTTAGCTACACCTACTCTTAGTGGAAAAGTTAGAATCTTGGAGGAACAAGCTCCTCCTTACATGTGCACTCACTTCTCAAGCACACCAAGCTTTGAACCCCAAAGGAATTTCTTCCCAAAGGACTGTTGTCTCTACTAAGAGCCGTAAGAGTGTGGGGCATCTTAGTTAGTCTCTGACCTTCCAATCCAATAGATAGATGGTTTTTGGAAACTATAACAATAATTTGTAGTAAGGACATCCGTTCAGGTGGTTGTGATCAAGTCATTTTCCCAATTAAGGGGGCTCTCGCAATCCTTTCAAAGCAAGGCTTTCACCTTAACAATATAGGGACTTTAACACTCCACTAGGGTACTGGAGGAGATTTTGGTTGCCACAATGAATTTACACCTGTCTATTGTGACATTAATCACAATAGCATTTTTTGTATACCGGTTCAGAAGGGCTTGGCTTTATCTTGTTACTGGTTGGGCATCCACTCTCACTAGCTCTACTAAAGCTCTCAAGAGGTAGCTACTCTAGAAGAATCACATGAATTTCTCTTACACCCAAGATCCATAAAGGTAAGGGGAGAGGATACGTTCATGTAGTTCTTAGGATTACAATCTAAAAATCACTTCAATCATGCAAGACAATGATTCATTTTAAGCACCAACTGAAGTGTGTTTTAACTACTAAAAATAGACAAAAGAATTTTTGAAAATATGCAAGGTCTTCGACAAACATCCTGGAGTAAACCCATTAGTAGTTTGTAATGCCTTTCTTCATATCAACGTCTTATGATAAACATGTTAGAAGTTTATAATGGCTTTTCTTTATCTCAGCGTCCTGCGAACCACTATTAAGCTGTTTCAAAAGATAAAATCAAAGAAACACAGATGTCAGAGAATAGCAGATGGTTAGAAAATCAAGACAAGAAAATATGAAATGAAAGCTCTGGTGTGTAATTTTGCATGATGATTTATACTAGATCATGGGAAGAACTATAAAGATCCATGTGAAGATCCAGAAAGTTTGCACGAGACGCTCAGAAAGTTTGCACGAGATTAAAATAGAGCAGTATGGAAGTATAGACAGAATGCAAAAAAAGAAAAAAATGAAATGAAATGAGGCCAAAATAGAAATGTAGCTGCCCCATGGTGGGTGCCAAAAATGTATGTGGTAAATTTGGCCTTGTTAACTCACCATACACTTCAACATAGTCCTTCTTCACCAGATACACACAAGACTGAATATGAGATTACTCATCTTTCCTGTCTATGTGATTCAACCTGTTGCCTTGTATCCAGATGGAATTTTTGAAATAGCTCTTAGAATGAGAGTCTCACAACCATAGACCAATCTAGGAATGAAAGATTTTTCTTCTTGAATGCAATGCAATGCAAAGTTATCCTAATAATTGAGAAGATGCAAGATTAATCTAAGACATGATTGCAATGCAATTATTCTAGAAATTGAAACTATTCTATTGCAAAATGAAATTATTCTATATGAGATTATCAAGAAATATGGCAATAATTTAGTATTCTAACAATGTATGGAAATGAGTGGGCTAATCAGGGGTTTTGAATGAAGAATGGGAGTTCCTTTATAGACTCAGAGATGATCAGAATAGAAACTTTCCTCTTTGAAATAAAACAGATAGAAAAGCTAGTTTAAATTAGAAAGCTTTATTTAAAAGAAATGTAATAAATTGTTTTCTCTTTGCTTTAACTATTTTCTTTCTTTGATTTAATTCTGTTTTATTTGATTTTAATTGTTTTTTTTCTCTTTAAAGCACAACTAATTCAAAGATTCTATTTCTGAATAGAAGAAAGGATTTTGAGAGAATATCCAATTAATTAAATAAATACGACCTCATAAATAGGTTTTTCTCAATTATCTGAATATTTAAATTCAATTATTGAAATGAGGATATTTATTTAATAATTAAATATTATTTAATCCCTTTTTCATGTGTCCTAGCTAAAGAGGGTGAATTTAATTTAATTAAAGTGCTAGGAATTTATTAATTAAATTAATTCAATCATAAGGTTTGTTTAGACAATAGATATTTAGGAATTAAACATAATGTATGATTGATGCAGATTTAGGATTTTCTGTATTTGACACTCAAGTCGAGTAAAGAGTCAAAACTCAGAATTGCCTAGTACAATAGGACTTTGATGATTCAGAAGAATGATAAATGCAACAAAATTGGTTAAGGTTGCAAGATGCCAATTTTGGGGTGTTACAAAATGTAAGTCAAATCCACATTTCTCAGAATAAAGTTGTCTCTTGGTAGACTGGTGCTCATTTTTCTCTGTAGTCTTTCCTTGGTGATGTATCTGTAGACATTCTGCTTCTTAGTTTTCTCTGTCGCCTAACTGTCAGTGTTCACTATGAAATTGTCTATCGGTTTCCTCTAGGAGCTTGTGTGTCAGTTTACACTTAGAACTGTGCTCTGTACTGATAGTGTTGATTTCAGTGCTCACTAATTTTGGTGACCACTTTGCACTAATGTGTCAGGTTGCACTGTAAATTGTCTTTCGGTGATAGTGTTACCAACGATTCCAAAACTGTTTCCTTTGTATACTAATGGAAAAATATGATCATAACTTTAATTGCAATTGGTGTATTAATTGATGTAACCTTTTGTATTTCATCTTTAGACCATGTAGAGATTGATCAATATGTTGAGCATGATCAGGCTACACAAGATCAAGAACATGTCACCCCATCAAGTAAAGAGGACCACTCTAGTGTCATTTTAAATATATTTAATTGTAATTGGTGTATTAATTAATGTAACCTTTTGTATTTCAACTTTACAACATGTAGAGCATGATCAAGATAGACAAGATTAGAAACATGATGTGTCCCCATTAGGTAAAGAGGACTGTGCTAATGTTCTTTTAAACATATTTAATTATAATTAGTTTATTAATTAATGTAACCTTTCATGTTTCAACTCCAAAGGTTTTAGAGAGTGTTCAAAATGTTGAGCATGAGGTAATAAGCCAAAATCAGGAACATGATGTGGCCCCATCAGGTAAAGAGCACCACTCCAATGTGATTTTAATTAACAAAATACTTTTAATAATAATAATAATAATAATAATAATAATAATAATAATAATAAAACATATCAATTCAACATTTCTTTGTTATTGCAATAGTCCCTCCTTGTGGTGGCCTCCACGTCATGGGTACTCGACTAGATATAGATTAATATCAAGAGTAGAGGAAAAAACAACTAAGGGTAGGAATGATTATTTAGAAAATGATAGTACTCTAATGGATCTTTTTCTAACTGCAAAAAAGAAACAAAAAAAGTGATTGTAATCATATTTTTGACAACCTTGGTTTTTGATAATATGTTAATGAATGTTAAAAACTAATATTTTTGATAATATGTTTACTTTTGTAACTTCAAACATGACTATGTTTCTATGTGCTCTTGCATTTAATGTATACATATAACAACCAATGAATCTTTCTCATTCCTCTTTATATCACTTTTTAAATAATTACTCTTTCTAGAGAAGCAAGAATTATTAAGTTAATTGCTTTCCAATTCTATTTTATCCTTTTTCCTCTCTATAGCTGATGTACTCAGTGACTAACTTACTTCACCAGTGTCTTGTTGATCATACTTTTATACATTCCTCAAACATATATCAGTTATATATGTTTATTAGATGTATCGTTGGCATTGCTACCTCATTTATTGTATCACATGTAGAGATATGGCTTATAATTTAGTTTCTCTAGTTTCTCCGAAAGGGGATCCAATGAATTAAATATTAACAATAGGTGGGGGAGAAATTATGTTGGTCCACAGGGATCAAAAACTAAGGAATAGGGTAGCAATTCTAGTAGCAAAATTCATGAATCTCTTGTCGGAGGAACTTGGACAGTGAGCTCTTGGTAAAGTGAGTTGAATAGATAGGGAACTAGTGATGGGTAGAACACTAAAAACATTGAGTGATGGTTGGAATTCTTGTAAAGTTAGTGATCATCATCCTACATTGAAAGATAGTATAGGCCAAGAACATGGTCTTAGTAAAGGTGGTTATGATATGCAGAACACTTCAAAAGATTGGGATAAACATCCTAGAAAATGGGATCATGCAAAAATAGGTAGTAATAGGAGTGTTGGAGGTAGTAACTAGGAGTTTGCACTTATTCAAATCTAAAATAGTCATTTTTGTACACACATGCAGCTTTCAAAAATAAAGTCTTTTTGTAGCTCCTTCCGCTTTATTCTCCTTGTTCAACCTTAGTAATTTATGTAGCCTCGACAATTTATTTTAAATCTCATTCCCTTTGAACTAGAGAATCAAATCAAGATTCTAAAATAAATCAAACTCTTCATATATGGACTAAGATATTAGAGTGTGATGAAGTTTAAATTCTTACATATTGTAATTTAAAATATTTTAGTTTACAATTTTATGAAACAATACTTGTTTTTCTTTTAAATTTAATTTTTTTTGGTAGTGATTTTGGATGTAGGTTACAAATTATATTATAAGGTTTATTTTTTAATTCATTGTTTATTTATTTTAATTAATTTTTTTCAGACTTTTGTTGAGAGAAAATATAAAATGTATAAGAAATATTAAATGTTTAAATGAAAATATGGATAAAGTATGATTATATACATTATTGAACCTTGACATATAATGTTTGTGTAAAATAATTTAAATTGTCAAAACATAAATATTAATACTATGGAACAACTCACAAAAGTATTTATGAATTTCTAGGACGTAAAAAAAAGTGAGGATTCTGGTGTGACTAATTTTTACAATGATAATAGATGTATAACCTTATATGGATCAATTCTAAATAACTCATGATTGACACAATAATATATTTGACATCTCATATATTAATCTAATTTGATAGATGATAAACATATATAGAAACTATTTTTTATACCAAATGCTATGTTTTTTGGTGTTTTGCATTTTTTGGTGTTCATGAAGTTCCTCGAGACTGGTGCTCCTTCCTCCTCTCGCACAAGTGGCTAACAAGGTGTGCTCTTTCCAACGCTATGTACTCTATGTTTTGTACTGCATTTACTTCTACATTTATTTTTCCCTACTATTTGGCATTAGTTGTATCTATTGCCCTAAAAGTCAGTTTATGACAAGCTCCGATGGAGCCTAAAACTATTGTTAATATGCCCATTAATGGTACTATTAGCACCCCCAACAACCTTGACACTCCTTTCTAAATCCTTCTCTGAGGTTATATCTATCTCATTACTTTCCATTGCCTCGAGTGTGAAATTTGAGCTTTCTGGTTCACAGGCTAAAAATGAACCCGGTAAGGGATCTGGAATTGTTTCGATTTCTCTCTCCATTTCACATAATTCTAAAATGATTGAAGAAATTACTAAAGAAAGGAATAAATTTAGAGATTTTTCTATCTTTTTTTCTATGGTTGATGTTGATAAGTGTCTTGCAAGGAAATTCTTAGATGATTGGTTTCACAATTTTTGGAACTTAAAACTAGGTTATCATATCTCCTTCTGCAAGCAAATCCAGAAGGGTATAATTATCATTTTCTTTGCTAACTCTGATGCCCAAGAAGCAGTGCTTAATAAAAAATACTAGGAAGTGGGAAATATCACCTTTTGTGCCATTTCCTAGACCCCTAAAGATATCCTTGAGGAAATTCTAGCCCTATCCGCTCCTAAATGGTTTCTCCTGAAGTAGGTGCCTCCGTTCCTATGGCGCTTCCTCACCCAGCTGTTGGAAGCAATGGGAAAACTGATTAGGTTGGATGAGACCAATAGATTTTTCCCACACATGGATTCTAGGGTTCTAATCTCCCTAAAGCTAGGTTGACATCCCGGCATCCCTGGAAGTTAATATCTTTAATGAAACCTTTTTGTGCCCTATAGAGATTCTTGGCGGGCTTAATGCATGTTTTCTTTGTAGAAAAGTAGGCCATCTTTGCAAGGATTGTCCCATCATAAAATATCCACTCAATATACTATTCATTCCATTGACAATATTGTGTTAGAACCCATAAAAAGCACCAACGCCTCTCAGGCTCCTCCTCCTCCTCCTCCTCCTGAAACTGCTCTTGCTACATCACAATCCTCACCTATTTCATCAAAAGGTAAAAATTTGTCACCATGTGTTGCTTTCTATCCTCTTGAATCAGCTTTGGGCCCTAGAGATGGGTTTCAAATGGTTAAAAAGAAGAGGAGAAGAAAGGCTACTCAAAAAATAGTACAAAACCACTCTAGTTGCCCTATTGTTCCTTCCCTAACCCCATTGTCTTCATCCCCTATGGCCTCTATGCCTGAAACTCCCAACTGTATTCCCCCTAAAGAGTCTTGCACTATTAACTCTCCTATGTCAACCCTAGAAAATACCTTATCCTTCGGCTTCCCTATGAAAACTTTTAGAGAGTTGAATGAATGCGATATGATTAAAATCATTTCAGCTGATGCCAGCCTCTCCCAGGAACCTGCTTCTAATAAAATCCAACCTAATGATAATAATTATGCTCTATGCCCCATTAACTCAGTCATGAACATGGAAGTTTATTTACCTATCTGTAATGGGGATGGTTTTGATTAAAAAAATGATATCCCTAGATCCAAAAGGAGGGGAAGACCATTGGGATCCAAAAATAAGAACTCTTTAGTAATAAAACGTGAGACCCCCAATCATGCAACTTTATTTCCCTCTTGTGGAATTGAGAACCCTATGTGTGCCTCTCCTTCAATAAGTTCATCATGAATTGCATTTCCTGGAACATTAGGGGTCTTGAATCCCCGGTTAGGAAATCGATCATTAAACAAAGTTTGAATTCTATTGTAAACTTTGATATTATTATGCTGCAATAAATTAAAGCAACCAAATTTATGCTTGATGTTAACTTAAATTTCATTTGGAAGGATGCTGATAAACTCTTCACCAATCATCCTTAGGGTAGGGGCAGGATTTCTATACTGATCAATCCCAAATGGTCTAATGTAATAATGGGTGCCATTGCATCTCCCCCTGCAATAGAGCCCTTTGGGTCTCCTTCAATATCAATGCCTCTTCCTTTGGTGTATGTTCTATTTACACTTATAATGATTATCAGGAAAGATCTGACCTTTGGGCTTGGCTAGCTGCCCTTCCTAACATCCCCTGGCTGATTGGTAGAGAATTTAACATGTTTGAATCTCAAGATGACAAATATGGTGGCCTTCCCTTTTCTTGGAAGGATTTGGAAAAAAATTCAATGGAATAGACTTAAACATTTTAAACAATTGTTTGATCCTCTAGCTAGCAGTAAAGATGGCAATACTGACTTATGGTATACTTGGTGCAACTACCAAGGTGGGCCCTCTAGGATATAATCTTGATTGGACCATTTTTATGCTAACAAGAACTATTTCTCTTTCATCCCTAACTGGAAAGGAAACCTGGTGACTATTACCCTGACCTCTTTCTCTGACCACCACCCTATCTCTGCCTTTATTGAGTTCAACAACTACCATGCTTAGGGTAAGATTAGAAACCCAAAATCTATCCTCAATACTATTTTGTTTCTTGATGAAGACATCATGTCTTCTATCAACCTTATAAGATTTATCAATAAAAAAGTTTCCATTCTTACTCCCATATTGCTAAATGGCACCACAATGTTCTGGCTTGGCAAAACCTCCTTCAAACCATTTTGAAAAAGAAAGCTAAAGACTATAGATTTACTAAAAAAAAAGATCTCCTCAGATCTTCATTCTACTAATCTTGATATCCAAGCCAACCAGTCGGATGAAAATCTTATTTATAATATTACTAAAACTAGAGATTCCCTTAGAAAATAGTGACATGTCAAAACTAGAGGGGCCTGGATTAGGTTTCGTGCTCATTGGCTCCAATTTGGGGATCGTGGTTCTGAATTTTTCTTCAACCTCCTTAAGAAAAAACAAATGAATGAGTCTATTTCTAGAATTTTTATTGATAACAAGGAAATCAGTGATCTTGATAACATTAAAGGTGCCTTCTCTTCATTTTACCAAAATCTCTTTACTTCTGAAGATAATGAAGAAGCTAAGAATCTTAGAAACAAGTGTATATCTCTCATCCCCAATAGGATCTTGATTGATGATGCAACCACTCTGAGTAAATATATCTCTATTGATGAGATTGAAAAATCTATTAACTCCCTTAATAATGACAAGTCTCCTAGACCAGATGCCCTTCCTACTGAATTTTACAAAGCCAACATTGGTTGGATCTGCAATGAGCTTTATGAAATTTATTCTAAAGCCCTCAACAATGGAACTCTTGGAGATCACATTAATAGAGGTATCATTGAATTGATCCCCAAAGATGGGGACAAGGATCTCATTAAGAATTGGGGTCCCATTATTCTCCTGAATGTCTCTTATAAAATTCTTGCTAAAATTCTTGCTCATAGACTAACTATTCTTCCTACGTTCATTTGCTCCACTCAAATTGGCTTTGTTAAAAGTAGATATATCTTAGAAAATATTATAACCAGCTGGGAAGCCATGATTTGGGCTAAACATTCTCATCAGGATGCTGTCATGTTTCTTCTAGACTTCAAGAAGGCCTATGATAGGGTTGAATGGGGATTTATCTCCATGATGCTTGAGGCCTTTGGTTTCCCTAAAGTATTCTGCAACTTTGTTAAAATGCTTCTTAAAGATGCTTCTCCACAAGTAGATGTGAATGGATCTTTATCTCATTCCTTTCCCTTGAGAAGATCTGTTAGGCAGGGATGCCCTCTTTCCCATGCTATTTTTGTTATTGCTTCAGATGCTCTTTTTTACATCCTTAGAGATAATAATCTTTCTCCTTCTGTCAAAGGTATCTCCCTCCCCTATAATTTTGATCTTATGAATTGCCAATTTGCTGAGGACACGGCCTTGTTCTTTGAAACTACCAAAGAGAAATTTGAAGCTCTCAATAATAAACTTAGGTTTTTATGTTCTATATCTGGTGCTAGATTATCACATTCCAAATTTGTTTTGCTTGGATGGGAGGATAAACCTTTGGATTGGCTTAGTAACTATGGTTATCAGTGGGGAGGACCTTAGCACATAGTGAAATATCTTGGCATACCCTTTTCTATTGATCCTTCTCTTAAGGAAATGTGGTTCTGGATTAAGGATAAAATTACCAAAAAACTTGGTAAGTGGTGTAACAGATACCTTTCCTTAGCTGATAGAGTTCAGGTGCACCAAAAAATCCTTTCATCCTACAACATCTACTATTCCTCTGTTTGGATGTTCAATAACTACCAGATTCTTGAAATTCAAAAATCCATTAGATATTACATGTGGTCTGATGGTAAAGGAAACAATAAGCTCCATGCTATTAAATGGGATTGGTGTCATAGAGACAAGCTCCTTAAGGGGTTGGGTCTTAAGGACCTCAAAATTCAAGGGATTGCCCTTGAGGCCAAATGGATCTTCCACTCACTTGAAGGTGAAAAACCATGGAAAATCCTCATTAGGAATAATATTGAAAGAGGATTCCCTAAGCATGCCAAATCTTGGAAAATCTTCCCTTTTGTGATCTTCTTGGTAAGAATTTTCCTATCACTGTTCAAGGTTATGTTGTTTTTAAGTCCATTTGGAGGGCTTGGGAGCATGTTAGGGAATTCCTTTTTAATAAGGACTTTCATGATTCTGGCCACCTTCATGGTGAAAGATCAATTTGGTGGAATCTCCACCTTTCTAGTAAACCCCTTACCCTGTCCCAAGGTTGCTTAGCCAAATCGTAGTCAAGTTTGGGTCTCTCCTAGCTCATTAAACTATATGAACATAATTGCCTCATCAGTTGGGAGGACCTTAGCTCTAAACATGACATTCCCATATCTCAAAAAATATTGATAACATGATAACTAAAGCTTGCAAGGCTCTCCCTACTAAGTGTCATGTGGACTTCCATAGTTTTCTTAATTTCAAGTGGCTTGATGGTACTATTGTGACTAAAATAAAATCTAAGAACATTTATGATGTTATTTCTTATAATGATTCTATCATTAATCATGTCAATAAAATATGGTACTCTGATTTGGATACTAGTGCTTTGAAAAAAAACTTTAATGAATTATGGAAGAGCTCCATTGATCCCAACATTAAATGTTTTAAGTGGCTTATGATTTTAGATAGACTTCCTCTGAGAAAGGATCATTCTTCTAATGAATACTCTAGCCATTGTGGGCTTCTTGATACTTGTAGACATATTTTATTTGACTGTGTTATAGCTAAGGAAGTTTGGATCATGTTTGGGATTACTTATCCTAGAGTCATCAATATTTTTGAAATCATTTCTGGTCATATTCATAGATTAAAAAAAGATACTAATCTCTTTCTTCATTTATGATCAAATCTTAGGATTTTCACCGCTTTTTCCAGACAGAGACTCATTCATCATGAGTGTCATGAAAACATCACAACTTATTCTCACTAGACAGAGACCAATAATGTGGGATGCCCAATTTAGTTGGATGTGAGACTTGGCACATGGGAACATTCTAGTTTAGTGGATGAGGTTCTCCTCCTTCAATGACAACTTATCACTCTATGTTCAAACATAACTATTTGAATAGAACGCCTCTTACTTGACACTAAATTATTATCTCATGATTTGAACATAAAGGGATACAGACGTCGTCTTTCATTCCTCATCATTACGCTTTTTTAGGCAAGGCTAGAAATCCTCGGCGAGATTCTCAAGCGAATAACAACAAAATATAACAAAATTAATCAAACTCTTCAATTATGCATTAAGAATTGAATTATGGCAGATTTTTATTTTCTAATATATTTAGTTGAGAAAAATCTATAATAAGTGTTATTTTATAGTATTCTATTTAGTGGTTATTTTCAAGTTTTATTATTAATAGAATAGATTTTAGATTCTAATTTATTACTGTCCTTGTAATTTAAATAATGTCAATAATTTAAGGATATCATATGTCCTTGGAGATTTATGCTTAGGGTAACATGACATTTGATTATTATATCCATCTCTATCTCTCTACCCTATTTATCTCCTTACTTCACCCCTCACTCTTCTCCCTATATCCTTCCAGTTATCTTTATCTATTTATTTCTCTCTCTTTCAATTGATCTCTCTCCCTCTCTCCCCGTCACTCCTTGTTTTTTATCTCTCTCTCTCTCTCTCTCTCTCTCTCTCTCTCTCTCTCTCTCTCTCTCTCTCTCTCTCTCTCTCTCTCTCTCTCTCTCTCTCTCTTATAAATGGATTTATGTTTCTCCCTCCCCATCTCAATCTATGTCTCTCTCACTCACAAAATAACACACTCTATATTTCCCTCCCAATCATTCTCCACATCCCTATCCCTAGCTCTAAAATTGAATAGTTATTTTTGAAATAACTATTTTCAATTTTTTTGAATAGGAGAACTTTCACATGATACTCAATATTATTTATATTCTCACATTAAGATTTAATCACTTAAACTCAACCTGTCAACATATCCTTGTTCCTCCTCATTTCAACATTCAAAATAAATTTAAAATATTTATCTTTCAATCTTGCATAGTAAAATTTAGTGATCAATTTTGAAGTGTTTCATATATCCAAGACATGTTTTCCTTCAATATTTTTTTATAGTTTCTTTATTTTCCTTTAATTATTTTACTTGAACACTTAGGATTACTCTCATAGACTCATCCATCCAAAAAATAAGAAGGTCTAGCCTATCTTAATCTCTAGAACAAAATTATCTTTACCTAATTATAACCCATAAATTTTTATTTTTATTTTTTTAAATTTTATATTCTTAAATTTAAAGTATTAAATTTACAACTCTAGGGTTGTTGAAAAATATCTTAGCTTATCAACACAAATTGACAAGATTAGTAAATAGATGTATAATATGAATAGAGCATAAGTCAATCATTCAAACTCACTTGTGGAGCAGAGCCCCAAACTATGTCAAAACTGACTCTCAAGGGATCCACAACACCCCTACTTCCCCACAATCTAGGGCTCTACTAAAGAGTTCCCAAAACCCACATTCACAAGACTAGATCTTCGACTAGCCTTCAACACCCAAAAGAGCCAAAATAGGACACAACTGGAACCAAGTAATCCAGGGATGAAACAAGGGTTATATCAACTTTAGATCATCATATTAGATGAAATAAGACACAAATCCACCATTGAGTTGTTACTGAGATCAAATTTGGATACCAATCCCACCATAGGGCTACAAGGAGAAAATATGAATTCCTACAGGAAACTTACTTGGAACTCCACCATTGAAAGTTTTAACCACCCCAAAATTCTCTAATACATATAGAAACAACACCCTCCAAGATAGGGTTCTTGACCAATCCCCTAACTTCTGCTATCCTCAAATCTCTCCTAGGCCTAATAGGGATAATAGGCCACTTTTCCAAAGCAACTACTAGAATCTCAACTCAATTTATTATCCCACCAATTGGGACACTTTAAGGATCATTCCAAACATCTAAATCTAAGGATTTATAATTTCATTCCACGCCTCGCCTGAGTTGTGCCTCAAAAACTCAAAACTAGACAGTCACATATGGATGGCTGTCCCAAAGATTCAATCATCTCTCTCTTCACCGACTGCATCTTGATCTAAGACCTCAAAATTATTAAATTAAATCCTCGACCCTTACTCTCCCCAAAGTCTAAGAATTTTCCCATGGTTGAGTCTCTGGGAAAGAGGATTTTGGTATCAAAACCCTAGTTAGGGCCTTTCACAGACTAATGAGCAATAAAAAATGGATATGTCTTGATCCCCTATACTTGAAGAATTCAAACCAAATGGAAAATTCCACTAAGACACTACATCAAATTTTCCCCCACTTCAATGGTGCATTGGGATCTATATAGGGTTGTGCAACTATGAAATTTAGTTAGAAATGCATAAAACAGTTTAGATTTTATTGATTTCAATTCAAAAACTTTACAAATTGTTCACTCCAACTATGGAGAGAGGTTTTTACTCCATTAAATATCATTCCCAATTGGTTAAAAACATCAAAGGTGGTTGTGAATGTTGGGGTTCAAAAGTTGCACTTAGCAACTTTGACAACTTTTAGCAACTTTTTGCAAAAGTTGTCAAAACTAACTAAACTTGTAAAGTTTAGTGTTTTTACTCCATAGGGGATCTTAGAAGGCCTGAAATTAAATTCATACCCTTCCTTAGGTCCCCTATACTATTCTATTCTACTCTTCCCAAATTGTCTAAGGTGGACAACTAAGTTTATAACATCACATAGTGTCCCCTTGTCTTACATTTTAGGAATTTATTGAGAACCTTGGATCTAAGATACAATCATAACCCTAACCCTAATTGTTTGGGTCCATTTATGTGTGTACCATGGATGAAATTGAGGCTTCTCCTACACCATACTCCCATGGTGCATTGATCTCAAGTCTTCTTGAGATGAGGTCTTCTAAACTAGAGCCATGCTTCTCAATTTCTTGCTCATCCATCCATACTGATTCCTCCTCAAGACTATCCTTCCATTTGACAAGTATTTCTTGTAAACATTATTTCTTGTTTTTTTGATGATCTTGGTATCCAAAATCTTCTCAAGCCTCTTTGGTACATGAGAGGGTAGACTTGCAATATCTTCTTCAAGTTCTTCCACCTGTACTTCAGAACCTACATGTAAATCACCTTTATATGGGGTTAGATCACATATATTGAATATAGGAGAGATGCCAAGGTGTGAGGGTAATTCAATCTCATATGCATTCAAACCATGTTTCTTCAAGACCAAATACGACCCTACTTTCTTCATGAGTAGTTTGTTGTGTTTGGCTTTAGGTAATCTCTCCTTCTTGAGAAATTCCCACACCATATCTCCCACCTAAAACTAAACATCTCTTCTATGCTTGTCTTTGTCTTGTTTATACTTTTCTGCACTCTTCTCAAGTGCCAATCTTACTGAATCATGAATTTCTTTCATACTCTCTACAAAATCTTCTCCATGATCACTGACTGGAGTGGTTTGTGGTTACTCTCTGAGTTCCAAGATGCCTCTTGGACTTTTCCCATACACAATTTGAAAGGCACTCTTCCATGTACTTATATTGACTGATTCATTGAAAGCAAATTCTTCTTGGGGTATGACTACATCCCACTTGTCTCCATACTGTTTGGTCAAACACCTAAGTAGATTGCCAAGCGATTTGTTTACCAATTTTGTCTGCCCATCTGTTTGTGGATGGTAGGCTGAACTAAATCTTAAATTGGTCCCTAACCTTTTCCACAAGGTTATCCAAAAGTGACCAATAAACTTCACATCTCTATCAGAGAGAATGGTTTAAGGTAAGCCATGAATCCTCACTATTTCCTTAAAGAACAAACTTGCAATTTATGATGCATCATTAGTACTTTTACAAGGGATAAAGTGGGCCATTTTACTAAACCTATCCACTACAACATAGATGATATCATATCCATTTTGTGTTATAGGCAATCCCATCACAAATTCCATGCTACATCTCTCCCAAGGTCTTGTGGGAATAGGTAGAGGTTGGTATAGTCCTACATTTGTGGATGTACCCTTGGCCCTTTGACAGATTATGCATGTCTCTACAATCTTCCTTACTTCATTTTGAAGTTTAGGGCAATAATAGAACCTTCTCACCTATTCTAATGTTTTTTCTAGACCAAAATGTCCTCCCATGCTGCCTGCATGTTTTTCTCTAATGATTTTCTCCCTCATTGAACACTTTGGAATGCATAACTGGTGTCCCTTGAACAAGAGTTCATTTTGTATCAAATAGTCTACATATTCCACATGGTAAGCTTCTAAAAAGTTAGAACACACCTTATAAATATCTCTAAAATCATTATCATCCTTATACATGTCCTTCAATGAATCAATCCCTAGACTTTGGAGTTGGATTTGTTGCACAACTAAAGATCTCCTGCTCAATGCATCTGCCACCTTATTGGAAAATCTCTTTTTTATTTTTGATTGAGAAGGTGTAGGCTTGTATTGATTCTACCCACTTCATGTGTTTATGGCTTAATTTATCTTGACTATTTAGGAAACTTAAGGGTTGGTTGTCTGTGAAAACAACAAATTCTTTTAGAAGGAGGTAGTAGCTCCATTTCTTCAATGACTGAAATAATGCATATAGTTACAAGTCATAAGAGGAGTGTTTCCTCTTTGCTTTATTTTTTTTCTCACTAAAAAACGCTATAGGTCTCCCTTCTTGGCTTAAGATAGGCCCAATAGCTAGGTTAGAAGCATCACATTCAATAGTAAATATCGTTTGAAAATCGGTAAAGACTAAGATAGGATTTTTGATTACCTTCTTTTTCAACTTTTGGAAGGCTTCTTATGCATCTTTATTCCACACAAAATTGCACTTTTGTCCACCTTTGATGGTTTCAAGGATAGGAGCACACAACTAACTAAAATTCCTTATGAATTTTCTGTAAAAAGATGCCAGCCCATGAAAACAATTGACTTCTGTCATTGTCCTAGGAGAAGGCCAATTCAAGATGGCTTCTACCTTCTCAGGGTCCATCTTGATGTTCCCTCCCAAGACTACAAATCCAAAATATATGAGTTCTTCCTACATAAAAACACATTTCTCCAAATTTATGAAAAGCTTCTCTTCATGCAATCTCTTTAGGACCAAATTAAGATGTTCCAAATTTTCCTCCTTACTTTTGCTAAATATAAGGATGTCATCAATGTATACTATGACAAATTTGTCAAGAAATAGTTTAATCACCTCATTCATGAGCCTCATGAATGTTCTAGGAGCATTGGATAGGCCAAAGGGCATCACCCTCCATTCATACAAGCCTTCATTGGTCTTAAATGTAGTTTTCCACTCATCTCCAGCCCTAATCCTAATTTGGTGGTATCCACTCTTCAAATCCACCTTAGAATAGTACCTTGCACCTCCTAAGTGATCTAATAGATCCTCTATCCTAGGCATAGGAAACCTATACCTAATTGTAATTTTGTTTATAGCTCTAGAATCAGTGCACAATCTCCATGTGCCTTCCTTCTTAGGTGCAAAAAGAGCTGGTATTGCACAAGGACTGAGAATTTTTGTAATCAAACCCTTATCCAAGAGTTCTTGAATTTGTCTTTCCATCTCTTTATTTTGTTTAGGGATTAACTTTTATTCTTCCTTATTGGGCAAGGTTTCTCCTAGAATCAAGTCTATGTTGTGACTTATGTCTCTGATTGGGGGCAACTCATTTGGTAAATCTTTGGTCACAATGTCTTTATACTGATCAAGTAGGTCTGCAACTTCTTTAGGGCCTACCCTTGTTATGGGTTCTACTTCTTTCTCAACCCTCTTAGTTCTATTGTCTTTAGGTAAAATGACTAAAGCATAGCAAGGATTCTTTTCTTCTTTCAAAGTTTTCAAAAACTCTTTCTCTCCTACAAACAAAAATTTGGAATCCTTTTGTTCTTCTAAAAAATGAGATAGTGGAAAGAATGTTACCTTTTCCCCTTTTTGATTGATGGTGTAGGTGTTCAACCTCCCATCATGGTGATCCTCCACATCATAGTTCCATGGTCTCCCAAGTAGCAAATGGCATGCATCCATGGGGACAATATCACATAGAACTTTATCCTTGTAGTTTCCAAGTTGGAGTTCCACCCAAGCTTGTTCCTCTATGATAGTATGCTACTTCTTAGTTAGCCATGATACCTTATAAGGGTTTGGATGTGGCACCCTCCTCAACTTTAGTTTCTTTACTGCCTCCTCTAACACCAAGCTATTCGTAGACCCATTGTCAATCACCATCCTGTAGACTTTGTCTCCCACCTTGCATGTGGTTCTAAATAAGTTCTTCCTCTCTGGTGGATCTTGAATGTTTGGAGCCTTTAATAGTATCCTTCTCATCATAAAGACTTATCCTTCCTTAGGTTGTGCATAATACCCATGTTATTTATCCCCTCGATTCTCTTCTTCTCTAACCATGTTTGCCCTTCTCTCTATCTGATTGCTTGCCTTTTCAGGACACTTGGATGGTAAGTTCCCAAATTGGTTACATATGTAACACCTTGGAGGTCCTAAATTTCTTCCTCCAAACCTTCCCCTTGAATTTCCTCTCCTTCCTCTATAGGATCCTCTAGAACTTCCCTCCCTAAAGGAGTTCTCTTTACTGATTTCTTTCTAATTTGTCTCACCAAAATTTCTAGTAGCTTGTCCTCTCCCATTGTTTGTTCCTCTTCCTCTACTACCAAAGTCTCTCTAGCCTCTTCCACTTTTCTATTGTCTCTTTTTAAGTTTTTCTTCAATCTTTAGTGCTAATTGATAGTACTTTTGGATAGTGGTAGGGGAACACAAACTTAGTTCATCTTGGATGCTTATCCTCAACCCTTGCATATATCTAGCAAGTTTGACACGCTCTAGTTCAACTAACTTAGAATTCATGGTAAGCTTTAGGAATTCCTTAGTATAACTTGAGATGTCCATTTCCTTCTGCCTTAGACTTTGTCTCTTCTTATGTAGTTGAACTTCATAGTCCTTAGGTACATAGGCTTCCTTCACCAAGGTCACCATCTTCTTCCATGTTCTTACTCAATTCTTCTCCATCTTCACCCTCTCAGCTTGAGTGAAGTTCCACCAAGTTAGGGTAGACCCCTTCAACTTGGACTTTGCTATCTTAACCTTCTGATGCTTTGGTATCTCCTCATAGTCCAAGAAACTAGTGAGTGCATTAATCTAATCCATGACTTCTTCTGGATCCATCTTCCCATTGTAGACAAGTAGGTCAAGTTTGGTATCCATGGTTCTCCTCTCCATGGATTTCAAAGTCTTTAAGAGTAGCCTTTGTTTAGTAGGGATTTCCTCTTCTTCATCTTCCTACCAAGGGGTCTCTTCATCACTCCCCTCTTCTTCAATTCTAGACCTTCCAATACCTCCTCTCTTGAATTTTTCCTTGAGCCTTTCCATTTCCTACCTCATCAAATTCCTCTCTGCATCATGCTCTTTCAACACCCTTAGTAGTTCAACATTGGTCATTCTATTAGGAAGTTCACTGTCATCTCCTACATTGGACATGATTGCAACTTTGTCTTCTTACAAAGATCTACTAGTTACTTTGATACAACTTGGAGTAGAGCCCCAAACTATGTCAAAACTGACTCTCAAGGGATCCACAACACCCCTACTTCCCCATAATCTATGGCTCTACTAAAGAGTTCCCAAAACCCACATTCACAAGACTAGATCTTCCATTATCCTTCAATACCCAAAAGGGCCAAAATAGGACACAACTAGAACCAAGTAATCTAGGGATGAAAAAGGGTTCTATCAACTTTAGATCATCATATTAGATGAAATAAGACACAAATCCACCATTGAGTTATTACTAAGATCAACTTTGGATACCAATCCCACCATAGGGCTACAAGGAGAAAATATGGATTCCTAAGGGAAAATTACTTGGAACTCCACCACAAAAAGTTTTAACCACCCCAAAAGTCTCTAATCCACATAACAACAACACCCTCCAATCCTAAAATCTCTCCTAGGCCTAATACGGCTAATAGGCCACTTTTCCAAAGCAACTACTAGAATCTCAACTCAATTTATTATCCCACCAAATGGGAAAATTTTAGGATCATACCAAACATTTGAATCCAAGGATTCATACTTTCATTCCACCCCTGGCCCAAGTTGTGCCTCAAAAAATCAAAACTGGACAGTTACATATGCATGCCTATCACAAAGATTCAATCATCTCTCTCTTCACCGACTGCCTCCTGATATAAGACCTCAAAAGTATTAAATTAAATCCTCCTCCCTTACTCTCCCCAAAGGATCATAATTTTCCCATGGTGGAGTCTTTGGGAAAGAGGATATTGGTATCGAAACCCTAGTTAGGGCCTTTCACAGACCAGTGAGCAATAAAAAATGGATATCTCTCAATCCCCTGCACTTGAAGACTTCAAACCAAATGGAACATTCCACTAAGACACTACATCAAATTTTTGCCCACTTCAATGGTGCATTGGGATCCGTATAGGGTTGTACAATTTTGAAATTCAGTTAGAAATGCAGAAAATGGTTTAGATTTTATTGATTTCAATTAAAAAACTTTACAAATTGTTCACTCCAACTATGGAGAGAAGTTTTTCCTCCATTAAATATCATTCCCAAGTGGTTCCAACCAACAACGGTGGTTGTGAACATTGGGATTCAAAAGTTGCAACTTTTTGCAAAAGTTGCACTTAGCAACTTTGACAACTTTTAACAACTTTTTGCAAAAATTTTCAAAACTAATAAACTTGTAAATTTTGGTGTTTTTACTCCATACGGGATCTTAGAAGGCCTAGAATTACATTCCTACCCTTCCTTAGGTACCCTATACTATTCTAGTCTACTCTACCCAAATTGTCCAATTTGACTAAGGTGGACAACTAAGTTTATAACATCACTTAGTGTCCCCTTGTCTTATATTTTAGGATGTTATTGAGAACCTTGGATCTAAGATCGAATAATAACCCTAACCCTACTTTTTTGGGTCCACTGATGTGTGCACCATGGATGAACTTGAGGGTGCTCTTGCACCAACTTGAAAAAATATTTTTAATTGACTCTAGTATGATGTATCCTAACAAAATTGATGGATAATATTCTAATTGAAATCAATTTGACACGCAATATTTATGAATTGTATTTCAAAATATTTTCCTAAACAAGTATATACCTATTGATTAATCTATTTTACAAGACTAAGATATTAGCTAAATATAATTATTACTATTTTAGGACTATTTTGTTCATAATTTAATTTAAATTTAATCATTAATTATAAAATAGTGAAGTACCATAAAAATGATAAAAATAGGTTTCCTAAAGAATTTAGGCTTGTTAGAGGCCACGTGGTGTGGTGAATTTTTCATTAACGTGAGTAATGTATTTAACTCTAACAAGATTTCAGGATAAATCTGTGCAAATTGTCATTATCAACATTTTTTATCATGCTCAATGATCCTTCAATAGGAAAAGAGTAAAAATATTTACTGTTAGTGATGAAGGATTATTGAGTTTGATCAGAAGTGTTGATAGCCAACATTTACATAGTTTTCTCTTAAAAAATTCTTACAATTAAATACATAGACTAGATGAAAAATCATACAATCTAAGACTAATGAATTAAAGTCATGTATTCTCCTAAAAAGTAAGCACCATTATTAGGTGCTAGTTTTTAGCGCATTTTCATATGTATGGGTTCCCACATTGATTTCACATTTTTCTAGCACTTATTGGACCTTCAAGTTAACACTATGCATTCTCTATTGACTCAATTTGTTCAAAACTTGAGATTGGCACTTATTTCTAAGTGTGCTCCTCCTTTCTCCCTCCAATCAAATAATTCATTTCCTCATCTAGGACCCATTCATTTATTTTTATTTTTTTTCATCTACCTTGACCTCACAACAACTTGCATTTCATTCCCCTGGTCCTTTTCACCTTCCCTGGCATCCTTGTGAAATTTGAGACAATTTTTCTTGGGAAAAGTTAATAAGTCGACTTGTCCATGGGGACAATTCAACTAGCTGACTTGTCCCTAGGATTTTTGGTTTAAATTTTTCCCAAAGCCCATGTTGGGGTCTTCCTCCAGCATTTAGATGTGGTCATCCTACCTGACTTTTAGTCCCTGAGATGATGGATTTAGTATATAAACCCCCAATATATCTTCATTTTGGTATCCATTATCAATAGAAAGTATTCCATATCAATTTTTCAAGCATTCATGAACAATCAAGAAAAATTGGAGTTCAAGATCTCTTCTTCAATCAAGCATCCATGAATTCAATCCTTCTTCTTCATCAAGCATTGTGGAAAACTATAATATTCATCATTAAAGTCTTTGGTTTCATGATTTCCTATTTGGTTTCATCAGATTTTTCCAAGAACGATTTGATTGGTCAACTTGTTCCTCAAATTTCAACTTTCTCCTGCACTTTTTCATTGAAATTTTTGTTGTAGAAAGATACAGGTCCTTGTTTTCCAGATTTGAAGTTACAACTGATTTTGAGGTCCCGACAATAGTTAAATTCAAATTTAAAGATTATTTTTTCTCATATCATTTCTAGGTGCACTTTTTATTACTTATTTTCCCTTTAATTTACCTTAATATATTAGATTTATCACTAAACAATATTTATTAGTAATCAAAACCCCGCAAATAATATATCTTGCATTGACATCCGTCTTCCTTTTGGTTGTGCTAATCAGATTTATTTCGTGAAAGGATTTGTATTCCAATGTATGTAGGACTTGGTAACTAATCTACATCTGTGTATTCAAATGTATGTATGTATTTATATCTTCTTTTCATGCATTACATTTTTTCATAGATCCCTTGTAATCTTGCATGATTACATGTTTCAAAATAATAAAAAATATAAAATATTTCATTTCATGCATTAGTTAGTAATCATTAAATTTCTTAACTATGAAAACAAAATTGCATGTTATTCCATTCATGTTTTTCTTTTACATTAGTTTTAAAATGTATTTATTTTCTAAAAGTGATAGTGGATTAGCCTCTCTTTTATTACTTTATCCCTCTCTTAAGGACCCACCTCCCCATGAGGCCATATTAGTGCAAGAAGATGTTTTTAACCCTTCTTTCAATAATCTCTCTCTTTAAATCATATTCTTGGACCCTTAAACTTAGATAGATTCGTCTAGTGGAACCTCTCACATAATAACAAAACCATTTCCCTTCTGCAAGGTTGCTAAACTATATGTTGATATTGTAAAGGTTTCAAATTATATAATGATATCTATGTAGTAATAAACTTATTACTAGGAATTAGTTTTCCATTAAGCTTAAGCTCTTGTTGTCCATTGGAGAAATTGATTTTTCCTTAGAGAGGATTTTCAATTCATACATTTAATACTCTATAATGTCAATTAGAGGATTCTCCTAGATAGGATTTCTTGGACTAAGGGTACTATGATTTTTAATTTAAAGCCCAAAGTGATCTACAAGTCTCTTAACTCCTCTCAAGATCTACCCACTTATGTTAATAATTTCTATAAATTATCATGTTATGAAAGTCCATTAGTCACAACTTTTTAAAATGCTCTAGTCAAATATTTTAGAACCCAAGACAACGTGCTTTAAATGTTTATGAATTTCAAAATGGTATCCTTCTTCTATGTCTACTTTCAAGCTCAATCCATTTTCTATTTGTGAAAAGACATGAAGCTATCATGCATAAATTTTTTGATTAAATGTTCATGCTAAATAGATTTAGAATTTATTTTTAATAAACCTTGTCAGTGGTTTGATAGAAATAATATCAGTTGGAAAGAAAATAATTTTTATTTCGCTAATGGATTAAATCACTCCTACAATTTGCATTGGATTAATTTTTCATATCTGCATTGATTATTTATAAAGATAGAAATAAGGATATTTACTAAGGTACAAGGAGATTATTCATTAAGTATTGAAGAAGATACGGGTATGTGCAGGATCATGGTATGCCAAACTAGGCCTTAAGTGGCAATGAAAATTCAAAAAATCAGGGTTAGGAAAGTTGACATAAAAATTTGGACAAGTTTTCAATCTTATATAAAAAATGTGTAAGAAGAGAATATGTAGAAAATTGAATCTAGTTTCTAAGATACTATCCCTTCTTTAAAAAAAAAATATTCTATATGGTGAAATTTCAAATTTTAATGCAGTAGTATGAAAATTTCAGGAAAAAGATAAGAAGGTGTATGTCTGACCACCTTAAACACAATAAAATGATAATATTTTTTTACAAGATTCTAGATATAAGTAGTAGACTCATGTTTGGATGTGATGCATATTTTTTTGTAATTTTTTTCATAGTAAATAATTAATTATGATTTTTCTACTACAACTTTTGCATAATATAAAAAATCTTGTGTCTGACCACCTTAACTTAGTCTGAAATTCATCAAATTGAAATTTTTTAGTTTTTAATCATAGTAGGAAAATGATAGAATGTGACTCATGTTTTGGATTTCAAAAATGTTATACTGTTTGAAAGTTATAGTTATTTTTCAATCAGTCTATCAATCAGGACTAAAAAGATAAGAAGTAGGCGTATGTCTAACCACCTTAAACATAATCAAATGATAAGTTTTTTTACTAGATTCTAGATATAAGTAGTAGATTAATGTCTGGATGTGACTCATATTTTTTTTGTAATTTTTTTCCAAGTAAATAATTAATTATGAGTTTTCTTCCACAACTTTTTCAGAATATAAAAACTCTCGTGTCTAACCACCTTAAATTAGTCTAAACTTCATCAAATTGAATTTTTTTGTTTTTTTTCTTGTAGTAGGTGAAGCATAAAATGTGACACATGTTTCAGATTTATAAAATGATATACCATATGAAATTTATAGCTATTTTTCAATCAGTCTGCCAATCAGGACTTCTTTTTCACAATGCCACTTTTTGGCATACCATGATCCTGCATATACCCATATATTTATTTCATAATTTATATGCACATTATTCTCATATTGGAGATTTCAAAAAAAACATTTAGAAATCTTGTTAAAGATGGAGATGATGAGACCAACAAAGTTGAGATCAAATATGGGAGCTAGTTGCTTCTCGACAAATCTAAAAGTGTAACATTCATGAGAAGATAACTTGATTTTATAAATAAACATAACAAGAAAAAACCTATGGAGACCTTGGAGGAAGATGTAAAATTCCAAAATGATCATATATTTTACCTTAGTCAAGGTGATGACTTCAATTTTGAAATAGTAAGATCTAACTGTAATGCCCTGCCAGGGAACCCAGGAGAAATTAATCTAAAGCATGGTACTAAATTTACAGAATCATTTTTTAAGAGTTTACAATTGATAAATAATAACAATGCAGAAGCAATATAACATAAGACAATACATATAGATAAATATAACTCATTTATAGATTATGAATTTGGAGGGTTCCTTGACGTAGAATTACGTAAGTTAACTAATCTTCTAAATACAATAAGAAATATACAATATCCATAATACAAAAGAATAACAAGTACATCACATAAATGAAACCTAGATACAATTGATACCATAAGGTATACATAATGAACCAACATCCACTGCACAAGTAATAGGGTATGTGATAGAACCTAATATAAAGTATACTACAATATCTAAGCATGTCATAACTCATATAATGAGACAAGTATACAACATAAGAAGGATAAGAAAAAGTATCTAACAATGAAGAACAAGAAGATACAACTACAACAAGGATCATACAAGAATAAAGTCATGAATATTGGATCTTAATGGTAATAAGAATCACTACCACCTGATGTCATGGAACCAAAGGTCCACTCCCACCATGCTAAGGATATAACACCAGACCCCACTTGGA
>MU227008.1:355008-385749 GCA_018584345.1 Thuja plicata
CCCAATCAAAAAAAGAAATATATATTCTTGAAGAGGAATCTCTCTTCTAGTGCACCATATGTTTTTCAAATTTATTTAATATGTTTTACTATTTTTTTTCTTTCTCCGAATCAACATCTCATTGACTATTAAAATACCTACTTACAATATTGTTTAATTATAATAGGCTATGTATAATTAAAACACTATAAAATCTACAAGAGATATTCTTGACTCTGATCTCTACAAAAGGGTATTATTGTATTTTTTAAAAATTATCATTAAAAAGTCTTAGATTTATTGAAATGTCATTTTTCTGAAATAATTTTATTTCTACGTTAATTGACCTCAAAGTGGTATAAAACATGCATTTAATAGACATTTCCAATTGGAAAAGTTAAAAACCTTATCTAACTTAACTATAATGAATCTAGCTAGACCATATGTTTGGCCAAAATTAATTTTTAGTTAGAAATACTAAAATTCAGCTGTGCTGATAAGTTGTCCTAAAAGGTGACAAATTATTGTGCTTTTACCCAGTCGTAATATCTCATATGGAGTGGGAAGATCATATCATATGTAAGGATCATAAAATGGACTAGAAGAATCAACACATGTGCTCGTCTGGGTTCTAAGCATGTACCTACCCACACAATCAGATGACAACTCATCGACCTGAGTCATGATGGTGGCAATGCTAGAAAACATATCTTTGTATGCATCCTTAGCAACAACCTGTCCAACTCCAGTGTAGGTCTCCAAACCTTTTGCAATAACCAAAAGGTTTTGACCCACTAATGCCCTCTTACTAGGGGGTTGTGGTGCATAAGGTCATCTACACTTATCCTAATATCTCCCCCGACCCTAACTGACATGTGGAGGTAAATCTGTTTAATCAACATCATAACCTAAATGGAACTCTACAAACAATTGTTTGCAGAAATATAAGGGCACCTCATCCTTTTGGGGCCACAAATGATGGGCCATCAACCATCTCAGATATATAAAAAGAGCTACTAAATCATCTATACATTTTCTGACCCTATATGCTCTAACCACTTTCTTTTCTTTGTAATGGGTCCCAAACATGTTCTTAACCTGACTAGCAGTAACACCCCCATCAACTATCCTCCAACCGACAGTACCTATAATAGTGTTAGATAGGATATGGTAAAAATAATTAATAGACGCATCATCATATGGATTTTATGATTCAACCTTCTGAATCATACTCATCAACTATGTACGAATGGAAATCAATTTCCCCCTATTAGGGAGGGTAGCACTATTTTGCAATGTCCTCTCTAGCATAGCTAGAGTGATGTACATCCTTGTGATAGTCTTTTTTCTATGACTATCTTGAATCTGTGGGGTATCATGGTGGCTTGACAATGCTCATGAGGCCTGACTACCATGTATGCTAGGGTCTGAACCAGTAGAAGCCATGTGACAGAAACGTAATATCTAGAGATAAAAAGTGCACTCACTACAAGTGGGCACATACATGTGTACAATCAGTAGTAAATCAATTTATACATGTACATGTGTTGAAAAAGGACATGTTTTTAAGTTAAAACAATATCTATACATACATATTTAAATTTTAAACAAATTCAATTTACATCTTCAACATGAAACATTTTTTGAAACAAAAGTTTAGAAATTTTAAACAATAAAAATTGCACATGTACATATTAACATAAATATCTACATAGTATATATGTCCATCTAAAAACAAATATTCATGACATCCCCTTAAGCATAAATACATTAAAAAAAGATTCCACATGTACATAACTTTTAAGTGATTTTAAGACTTTAATATATACAAATTGATTTATGCAACCTAGTACATAAGACTTAGGGTTTTGTTATGTGCTAATTTTGAAAGTTGTGTATATAATTTTTAAAGTTGTGACAAAAGATTTTGTGGCACGTTCTCAAGTAATAATATAGCTATGTATCCTAAATTAATTTCCTATAATGATTTCTTAGGATGACTAAAGACTAATTAGATTCACGAAACAAAAGTTATGCTTCTAGTTTACGTTTTGGTTAAATTAGATGATTTTAGGCTTTTAAGTTTACATATAAATGTTTCATAATTTTGGATTTGGCTTGTTGTTTATGTTTCAAAATTTTGGGTAAATTATTTGTAAGTTTGAGTTTGCGTTTAAGTTTGGGTTTGCGTTTAAATGTTTTTAAATAACATCAATTATATGACCTAAAAAAATTTATTTCTAGAAAATGAAGAAAAAAACCATGACATTACAATGCTAAATAAGAAAAATTCATTTTACATATATATTTATATAGTAAAACATTTTAAAAACAAAAAAAGGGCCCTACCTCAAACTCAGCTGAGTATTCTCGCTTAGATCCACACCCTCAAACTTAGCCCCTCCATGTACAAATGAGTGGCTAGTGGGTTGTTTTTGGGTTTTTAAAATGTTGCGCATACTTGTCTGAGTATATTTTGACCAAGTAACTCTTGATCAAGTCTACTAGGCTACGTAGGCGCCACTCAGCGTTGTGTGGTGCCTATGTAAACTCGGCCATGTGGGACTCAACCAAGTCTAACATGATAGAGTGCCTAGAGTTAGCCTTAGGGGTGACAAAATATTGTTCTTCAACCCAGTACACACTTGCATTTATATTGAATACTAAATTAAACAATAAATTAGAAATTTCATGCAATCCTAGTTAATGCAACACTATGTAAACATATATGATACACACAACATTTCATTTTTATATAGAAACATAGTACAATCTTTGTGATTTCCTCCCTTACAAATACTATCAGAGGTCCAAAATGAATGTGATATAAACAATACTTATCACAAAATAGAGCCAACAATAACAAACATTCAGAATAGTCACCTCAAATTTTTAAAAATGAAAAATCCAACCGGGGAAATACAAAGTTCAACAAAAACACTGCACAGATTTCAATAATAAATCAAGTGTGACCAATGCCACAAAATAGGTAGAAAAAGGAGAGACGGGTGACTAATCTAGACATAAGAAAGTTCAAAAATTCTATGCTAGCCCACACACAACACGAATAATTCATCAATAAAAGAATAAATTTTCAACCATAAAACATTTCACCTAACAGAGTGACTAGTATCAGTCACATCAAGGGAGTAACTGCTTCACAACATCTATGGATCCAATATAGTAAACACATTGAAGAATGTACTCAAACACAATAGACAAATAAATCATTTATTCTTTTTTTACATTCATCTTTTATGTAATCAAATGCAATTATGTTTTCTAATTGCAAAAATTTAACATTTCATTATAGTTATTTGATTTCCTAATGCATGATAGTATACATGATGGAGGAATCATACTATCACCTAAGCTCAAACATATGTAAGGGTAATACAAGACTCTTTTATGATCCTTTGATAGGAGTACCTACACTCTTGGGTTTTTTTGGCAAGGGCCAATAGAATTGCAAAATTTATAAAACTTGAGTATAGTATGGTACATATTGGTTACACACAAGGTAACTCCTTCTGATAACAAATAAAAATAATTATGGTTACATTGGTAAAATATAAAAGGCTATCCCTAAGGTACAACATGGTTCTAATTCAAAGGTCATAATCCATTGCCACAAACATTAATGGTCAATACTTATATACAACTAGAATATCCTCATAAGAGAATGCATAGGCTCACAACACACTTACTATCACAAAAACAAATACCGACTATGGCTCTCATAATTATCAGGACAACCCTACAAGATGATCTTTCTATATTAGCACTAAGGAGCTAAGGCCAACCTGTAGGATCTTGACATAGGTTACAAATTAACAAGGAAAGAGAATGATGATTCCACCAAGGTAAGATACATCTAATTCAATGTAACTAATTATTTTTTGAGAAGTGTTGTAAGATGTCTATAAGTTACAATGGTTCTCTTAAGACTACATTACATTACTCAATTGGGGACATAGGTCATTGACCCAATTTGATCTATTATGAAGAAATAAAGATCCTAATCTTATAAATGTGTATCTTACATGATATATTATTTCAAATTGTGCACAATATATTTAATTATAAATGGGTGCTAGCAAGAAGATGAGTCCACTTTTTTGCCAAAAAGTGGAACTATTTTTCTTGTTTTTTCAAATTCATCCTATTTGATCTAAAGATTTGAGGCACCTAGACACGGAATCTTCCAAAAAGTAACTAATATAAAATTTTAGGATTCAAAGTCTACTTTCCAAATATGAGATTTTTTTTAATACACTGATGATAAATTTCAAATTTAAACAGGGATTACTAAAACCCACATTTAAAAAGTCACTCTTTCAGAACTATACCATGCGTGTGTACGAAAAGTGAAATCAATGAAATTATTTATCTAAACCCTTTTGGGAAATGGAAACACATTAAAGATTGATGAGAATATTTTTCCATATTTTTATGTTAAATATTTATTTTATTAATTATATATTGGGCTCAATCATTGTTTATAAAACCTCTTGTGTACGACGAGCATAATTTGCCCTAAACATATATTTTTTAATATATATTTTTAAAGTGTGTAGAATTATATGTAGTTTGATATCATATAATCTATTTTTCAGTAAAACTTAAAATAAAAAAGTTATTAAAATAACAAAAAAACTTGTATTCTCTTTTCTATAGACCTATTTTAGTACAAAATGATTGAAAAATAGAAATATTAATCAAATTTAATAAAAAATTACATATTCTGAGTGTGCGATGTCTGATCTATACTGGGTTTTTTTTCATCAAAAAATTCCTTAGAAAACCCAATCTAATCTGTGGTCAAAGTAAGTTTATTAGTTGCAGATTGACATGGCCTTCAACATTCAGGTCAAACCAAATCCAAAGCCAAGCGTCTGTTGACCAAGCCTTTCCCAAAGCTAAACCCAAACCACTATTGGTGGGGAACATTTCAATTTTAAAAAATGGGGTGGATTTATAAAATGCGGAGACGTTTCAAAAATGAAACATCACCCCATTTCATAACGTAACCCTATTTCATTTTATAGTCATTGGAAATTGGTTGCAAACAAAACGGGGTGATGTTATGAACTGGGGTATCATTTCATTTTTGAAATGTCACCTTATTTCATAACATCATGTCACCTTATTTCATAACATCACCCCATTTCATATTTGACTATTTTTTTTTAATTTGTTTTGTTTTTTTACTAAATCAATAATTTTGTACTTACAGTACGATCCAAAATGATAGATTTTGTAGGTTTTTGATAGTTTTTGTATTGTTTATTTAGTATTATATTCTCCATTTGAAGGCATCAATGATTGAGAGCATATTTAACATTTGTTTTGCAGGTTTTAACTATTTAAGAAACTCATGTGATCAATTTTAATTATCAATCATAGGATGTAAACAACACTAAAAGAAGAAACAAATGAGGGTTATGAATCATGAGAAAATTCAAGTGGAGAAAGAGAATGAGGATAAACATCAAAGACATAAAAGAATGAGGATGCACCAAATAAATAGTAATGAAGCTTCAGGATCCACAACAATTGAAGAGTCACACATTAAAGATACCATGGGGGATACAATGGATGCATAAGATGCAAATATGAAAGAGGTGAATGCAAGCATGTGTTTGAATGAATCTTGTAGTGATGTTCTAGGTACATCTCTGAATTCACCTTTGAATGATACTCAACCTATGATTATAGATGATACTCTTTACAGAGACTTATTACTTGCATATTCTATAGATTAAATTAAATCAATGAGCCCTAATTATGTTTTTCAACTAAGATAATTTGAAAATGAAAATCCCCAATTGTTGTTGAAAATGAAGAGCCTTTTGTTGTCACGAATGAAAATGCCCCTAATGTTGTTGAAAATCAAAATTATTTTGTTGATGCAAATGAAAATCCTCCTAATGTTGATGGAAATGAAAATCCCCCTAATGTTGTTGAAAATCAAAATGCTTTTGTTGATGAAAATGAAAATCCTCCTAATGTTGATGCAAAGAGAAATTAAATTCCTTTCCTAAATCAAAATGAAAAATACTTGTTGTTAGAGATTTGCTTCTGTGAAAATTGTTGATTGTATGTTTGTCATTGATGACAAAATATAATATATAGAGGTATCCTATATGAAATTATAAGTACATATGTTTTGGAGCCTTGCATGTTTATTTCCATGCTGTAGACATGTTATGGTTGCTATGTGCATTCATGCAGATTCAGATAAGCAGTTACAGTAGAGTTATGTTAATCTATTTTGACAGTTACAGTGTCTGAAGTTTATCTGTGAAGAGCTGACAAAATTACATTGTTTATTGAGTTGTGCCTATCATCGGGATATGCATGTTTGTATTCATGTTTAGATATGAGTTAACAATAATTATCTAAAGGAACTAAACATGTTCTAACAGAAGTGGGATATTTGAGTCAATTTCATAGAGCCAACTATGTGAAGTGTTGTGTCTATTTAGTTTGAGTTTTGTGGTTCTAATCAGGTTGCATGCTTGATTTGGTTGACTAACGAAGTATTGAAGGGACTCCTAAAGCTGACTAAGATCACATATTTTTGGGAAGATACTTATAGTACTTCATTTTGATGAACACTAAGTGTGAATGATAAGAGAAGAGATAGAAAGAGTATAGAACAGAATGTTCATTGTTTTGGGATAGTAAAGACATTTCATTCATCAAGAAAAGATCTATGTGAAGAAGAAGTGAAAGTGTACAATAAATTGGAACTAATCGAGACTATAGGTCTTCTCAAACACTTCATTTATTAGATATAGTGCATATTTGTTTTACTAAAGGTTGCAGTCTTCATAATTTTAGCAATTAGCTTTTTGGGCAGTGAGTCCTCACCCCTAACAGGGTCATTTGTAAAAGACTCCTAACAGAGTCCAACCCTTAACCAGATCACTATACTTATTGCATTATAAAGATTAACTCATAATAGGGTTGTAAGATCTTCTAAAAGGGATTATTATACTCAAGTACAATTCTTTGTGGGTGCTAATTCCCATAAGGGTTTTTACCTATTTGGTTTCCCTATAACCAAAATTGTTGTGTTCTACCTCGTGTTATCTAAATGTGTTAATGCTTAATGTTATTCTGTAATTAATTGGAGAAAAGAATTAATCTAGCTGATAATTGATTCACCCCCCCTCTCAGTTATCCCTTGGGACTATTCCAACAATTTGTATCAGAGCCAAGTGCCTTGGAGAGAAAGCCTAAAAGCTTAAGGTAGATCAAATGGCATACTTTAGGAAAGAGAGTCCTAATTTTGATGGAGAGAACTATCTTGACTAGAAGAACAAAATGCTAACACATCTTCAGTACGTTGGTTTTCAGATCTATGAGATTTCTACTCATGAAATCAATGTTCCCACCTTGAAAGACCTTGCATAAAAAGACTCTACAAATAAACAAAAAGAAGTATTCACTCAAAATGCAATTGCCAAGGAGGCCCTAATCAGTGCCCTATCTGACAGTGAATTTTCTGAGATCAAGAAGGCAGAAAAAGCATATTCAATCTAGAAATACTTAGAAGATATGTTTGAAGGAGACATCCAAGCAAAGAATGTGTGCAGAAAGAAATGGAAGAAAAGGTAAAATAATTTAGAGATGCTACCTGAAGAGAACATCAGAGCTTACAATCAAAGGATTAATGAAGCAGTATCAGGTATCAGGAACAATGGTGCAGAAATTTCAAAGGATGACATAATGGAAAAACTAATGACCACATTGATAGTAGATTATGAAAGCAAGATTAACATTTTGGATGAAACCATGCAATTCTCAAAGGACTTCAAAAGAGAAACCCTGGTCAACAAAATATATGCATTTGAGATATCAAGATTGAAGACAAAACCTAAAATGGAAACAACCTTCAAAGCCTCAGTCCATGGTAAGAAATCTTTAAGAAGAACTAATAATAATGAGAAGGAAGAAGTTGATACTGAACTAGAAGAAATCATTGCTATGATTACTAAGAGGGAAAGAAAAGTTAAAGGGAAATATGAAGGACAACTACCATTCAAATGTTTTTCATGCAAAAACATTGGCCACTTTGCATCCAAGTGTCCTACAAGAGTCAAGAAGTTTAGATCAGATTACAAGCCCAAATACACTAAGGAATGCTACCATGCTGAAGATGGTGTAAATGATGATGATTCAGGAAAAGATGAAATAGGATTTGTTTCCATTAAAGACATTGAGAAAATGCTTGAGGAGATGGACATTGGTGATGGAAAAGAAGAACAAGAGTTAGCATTAGTTTCCAAAGCAGACATCAGAATAGACTGGATCATAGACAGTGGGTGTTCACATCACATGACAGGTGACAAAGATAGTTTTGTACATCTAGATAAGTACAAAGGTGGCATGGTTAGAGTTGGAGATAACACTCCCAAACCTATCATAGGTAGATGATCTATCACCTTAGATAGAAAGAAAAAGATAGATGATATTATTTATGTTGATGGTTTGAATCATAACCTACTAAGTGTTGGATAATTGTTAGATAAAGGATATCAGTTAGAATTCAAGAACAATAGATGTATTATCAACAACAAAGAAGGAGACATGATTGAATCAAGCTCAAAGACCAAAGGTAATGTTTTTTAGCTCAACTCTAAAGTAAGTTGTTTTGTTACAAAAGTGGATGAAAGTTGGCTATGGCACAAGAGACTTTGTCATATCAATTTTTACAACATAGTAAAGATAAGTAATGTAAAGGAAGTAAGAGACCTTCAAAGCATTGCAAGACCAATTGATACTATGTGTAGGGAATGTGTGATGGGGAAGCATGTGAGCACCTCATTTAGGATTAAATAGAAATATGTAGAGAACAAATTAGATCTGATACATATAGACCTATGTGGACCTACTAAAACAAGATCATACAATGGAGAGATGTATTTCATTTTGTTTGTTGATGATTTCTCAAGGATGACATGGGTTGTGTTCTTAAAAGAAAAATTTGAAGCTTTTGAGAAGTTGAAAGTATTCAAAGCTAAGGTTGAAAATGAATCTAGATTAAAGATAAAATGTCTGAGATCAGATAGAGGAGGAGAATTCACCTCTGACCAATTTTATGATTACTACAAAGAACATAAAATCAAAAGACAGTTAAGTGCACCTAGAACCCCTCAGTAGAATGGGATTACAGAAAGAAGGAACAAGATAATACTTGATACAATGTGCACTATCATGATTGAAGGAAAGGTTTCCCATACCTATTAGAGAGATGCAGTCAATATAGTACTCTATATTATCAATATAATCCAATTAAGGCCATGCACAAAGAAGGCACATTATGAACTTTGGTTTATAAATGTACCAACTATAAAATACTTTAGAATCTTTGGACGAAAGTGCTACATCAAGAGAGATGATAGTATTGGAAAGTTTGATGCTAGAAGTGATGAAGGTATTTTTCTTGCTTACTCTACTAAAATAAAAGCATATAGATGTTATAATCTAAGATTGAAGAAGATCATTGAAAGTAATCATGTAAAGATTAATGAGAATTTTATGATTTAGGAAAGATACTATGAATGTGCTCCCATTATTGAAGATAAACCTAGACCTATTAGTAAGGATAGAGTTATTGAAGAAATGTTTGACTCTATTGATGTTTCATGCAACAATCCTGAACCAAGTCAAGAAGAATCATAGATTATAGATGAGAGAATCACTCCTAAAAAATCAAAATACACATCCAAATACCACTCTAAAGAAGAAATCATTGGAGATCAGAGTGCTAAAGTCTTGACAAGATCTAGATAAAAAGGTTCAACCATTAATGAAGAGGTATGCTTACATTCTTAGATTGAACCCTTAAGTATTGAAGATGCGTGCAAAAATTTAGATTGGAAAAGTGCTATGCAAGAAGAATTGGATCAGATAATAAAGAATGATACATGGGAACTGGTCTCTAGACCTCTTGACAAGAATGTGATTGGAACAAAGTGGATATTTAGGAATAAGATGAATGAAGAAGGTACAGTGGTAAGAAACAAAGCAATACTGGTATGTAAAGTATATGCATAGAGAGAAGGAATAGACTACACTGATACATTTGCCCCTATGAGTAGACTGGAAGCTATCGAGTTTTTTTTGGCCTATGCAACATTCAAGAACTTTAAAGTATATCATATGGATGTCAAGTCAACTTTTCTAAATGGTGACTTGAAGGAAGAAGTTTACATAGAACAACCTAAAGGATTTAATCTATCTGACAAACTAGACATGGTATGCAGACTAAAGAAAGAACTTTATGGACTTAAACAGGCCCCAAGATCATGGTATGAGAGAATTGATGGTTACTTAACAAAGATAGGATTTAGAAAAGGAACAACAAATTGTAACTTATTCATAAGAGAGATAGATGAAGGATTACTACTTGTTGCTATTTTTTTGGATGACATTATCTTTGGAGGTAATGACAAGCTCAGTACAAAATTTTCCAAAGAGATGCAAAGTGAGTTTGAAATGAGCATGATTGGACCTATCAAATATTTTTTGGATTGAATGTAAAACAAACAGACAAAGGCATATTTATAAATCAGTTTAAGTATGTGAAAGAAATATTGAAGACTTTTAAAATGGAAGATTGGAAACCAGTAAGCACCCACATGATAATAGGAAGCAAGCTTTCTAAAGATGATGATTCCACAACAGTTGACAAGACACTATACAAGTCTGTGATTGGAAAACTCATATATCTTACTCAATCTAGACCAGATATCTCCAATACAGTTGGCATTGTTGGAAGATTTGTAGATGAACCTAAACAAAATCACCTAATGGCAATAAAAAGAATATTCAAATATTTAAAAGGGACTATGGACTATGGTTTATGGTATCCTAACTTAGAGAATATACAACTTCATGTGTATACAGATGTAGATTGGGTAGGTTGTATTGATGACAGGAAGAGTACCTAAGGAGGAGTAGTATTTCTTGGAGATAGGTTGGTTACTTCGACAAGAAAGAAGCAAAATTGTATCTCTCAGTCGACATCAGAAGCTAAGTATGTTGTAGCAGCACTAAATTATTCAACAATGGTTTGGACCAAATAGATGATTAAAGACTTTGGTATTCAAATTGATTGTCCTATTTTTATTCACTATGATAACACTAGCACTATCAATATGTGAAAGAACCCATTGATGCATACAAAGAAAAACACATTGAGATCAAATATCACTTTCTAAGAGAAAAATTTGCAGACAGAGAAGTAAAGTTGGATTATGTGAGCACTAAAGAATAGTTAGAAGATATTTTTACAAAGCCTTTATCAAAAGATACTTTTGAGTATCATAGGGAGAAGCTGGGAGTAATTCCATTTCCTAAGTCTAATTAGAATTTCCAGCAAAGAACATCAGTCCTTGGTGACTGATGAATGGTTGACTACTATACTTCTAGAGTAGTACATGTGCTTCATGATATTTGGAACCCTTTTCCATTGATGTCAAAGGGAAATTATTACTAAGTGGGAGCATATACTCAGGGGGACTATACAGTCATGAAAATAAATACACAGCTAGGGAGCTGCAATAGTGAAGAGGAACCTTTGATGAGGATATTGAGAAGAATGTAAAAAGAAAGGAATCACTTTTGGATTGATGGTGTTTTTAATCATATGTTTGCATCAATGTCAAAGAGGGAGATTGTTGGAGATTTTCTTCTATAAAAATTGTTGATTGTATGTTTGTTGTTGATGACAACATATAATATACAATAGTATCCTACATGCAATTGTAATTACAGATGTTTTGGAGCCTTGCATGTTTATTTCCATGGTCTAGACATGTCCTGGTTGCTATGTGCATTCACATAGATTCAGATAAGTAGTTACAGTGGAGTTATGTTAATCTATTTTGACAGTTACAATGTCTAAAGTTTATCTGTGAAGAGCTAAAAAAATTACATTATTTCTTGAGTTGCGCCTATCTTCGGGATATGCGTGTTTGTATTCATGTTTAGTTATGAATTAACAATAATTATCTAAAGGCACTAAATGTGTTCTAACAGAAGCATGATATTTGAGTCAATTTGGTAGAGATGACTATGTGAAGTGTCACATCTATTAAGTTTGAGTTGTGTGGTTCTAATCCAGTTCCATGCTTGATTTGCCTGACTAAAGATGTACTGAAAGGACTCCTAAAGCTGAATAAGATCACATATTTTGGGGAAGATAGTTATAGTAGTTCATTTTGATGAACGCTAAGTGTGAGTGATAAGAGAAGAGACAAAAAAAGTACAGAATAGAATGTCCATTGTTTTGGGATAGTAAAGACATTTCATTCATCAAGAAAAGATCTATGTGAAAAATAAGTGAAACAATACAATACAATGGAACTGATCAAGACAACAAGTCTACTCAAATAGTTCATTTATCAAATATAGTGCATATCTATTGTACTAAAGGTTGCAGCCTTCATCATTCTAGCAGTGAGCTTTCTAAACAGTGAGTCCTCACCCCTAACAGGGTTATTTGTAAAAGACTCCTAACAAGGTCCGACCCTTAACCAGGTCACTGTACTTATTTTATTATAAAGATCAACTCCTGATAGGGTTGTAAGATCTTCTAACATGGATTATTATACTCAAGTACAATTCTTTATGGGTGCTAATTCCCACTGGGATTTTTACCTATTTGGTTTCCCTGTAACATAAATTGTTGTGTTCTATCTTGTTTTATATGAATGTGTTAATGCTTAATGTTATTTTGTAATTAATTGGAGAAAATAATTAATCTAGCTGATAACTGATTGACCCCCCATCTCAGTTATCCTTTGGGACTATTCCAACACTTCTTACATATTGAAAGTAAAAATTTTAATGGTCTTTCTGGTAATATTTCTTCGAGGAAGATAAGAAAATATGATAATAAAATATACAAAGAATTTTTCTATTAGAAAAAATTAACATTTCAATGTCAACTAGTGATTCAATTTATGAGAATTTAGAAAATGAGAAAAGTAATGAAAAGAATAGGCATTAAAGTGAAACAAAGTACAAAAGATTCATTTGTTAAACATGCTATATCTACTATTTCTAGTGCCATTCAATCTATTGGAAAAAAAATTTGATCAAAAGATAGCAATGCATCATGATGAGTCATAACAACTGCCATAGTTAATAAAAACACTTTGGATAAAGGAATGGTTAAAAATATTAGTGGAATTTTAAACGTTCATCCTAAAACATTGGTAAGAGCAACAAGGAGAAGATAAAGTATTGAAATTGATCCAATTAACTATTGTTGGAGTTTTAGTGGTAGAATTCCACTATCTAATATGAAATTTATGTTGATCTTTAAATACGCCATGGATGATCCCTACAAAATGATTAATACACACACAACCTTCAATACATACATATTCTCATCATTAATATTAGGAAGAAAGTGTTAAGTTCTAATTAATACTCTTGTAATGCATATGGCTATAGGAAGGAAACTACCCATAAACATACCATAAGAAAAGGATCATTCATTAGCATATATAATTACTACATTCTATCATTTCTATACATTAGTTTTAAGTAAATATACCATGTTCTTCTATCATCCATTTTCCTACTTAATGTCTTTACACATGTAAAATATGCATATACACCAATAAGTTAATGTATCTATTTTGCAAATAAACTACTGAAAATAAAATAGAAAGCACTTAGAAAGATGGCCATTTAAGAGGCTAATCAATAGCATCGCATACTGAGGAGGAATATCCACAACTAAGACACTTATTGTTAGCATCTTCTCTAGACATGCAGCAAGTCTTTAAGGCAAATATTTGATAGTACCTATAACAAGCACTTCTCTAGATTCCATTGCTTGACATCTTCCATGAGGAGAATCAACCTGTAGTCCTATTGATTGCATTATTTCTGTAGGCATGATGGTGTTTGATGCTGTTGAATATATCATTTAATTTTTTAGCTTCTTACCATTTATAACTAGAGTTAAGAAGAAGGGATCCATAACTCCCAAAGGAGTGTTCACATGACTTGTATTTAAGAAAAACTAAGGGATTTTGGAGACAATCTCTTCTGATTCCTTTCCCTTGCATTCAAATTTATTCTTTTCATTTTTGATTTTATCATTGTTTTCTTTCTTCAGAGTCCTTGAAGAATTAATGCTATTCACCCATGTCAAAGTATTTTCCTTATGTTCTTCAATCCTCATCATTTAAAAAAGTGGAACCTTGACTTTGATTTGTGACAATAATTTCCCCATATCAAGAGGGGTGTACTTTATATTAGAGATGTTTTCTCCCAAAGTGACAACATTTTCATCTTCAACTCGAGTGGCAAAACTATGCTCAATTCTTTTGTTATCCCTTTGGGAAGAAAAAAAACCCATCTCTGGCACTTTTGTCTTTACCTTATGGACAACATTTGGGTTACTAGGCTTTTCTTCTTTTCTGACCTTTATTCTTTTGACACTCTCAACAAATTTTTTTCCTTGTATTTTCTTAGTGTCTGTTGATGTTTCACTGATAAACATACCAGCTAGCCTGCTATCTGCATTACAAACTATTCTATTCCTCAAATTATAGTTACTCCTTTCTTGAGTAACCATGTCTATAGTAATTTGTGCAATTTATTCATCTGAAGGTCTTCTTACTACAAAAGGCTCCTTACCCCTTATAGCATTGCATCTTATGTCATCTACTTTTTCTTCTTCATCATTAGATGAAGAAAATTATTTACCTTTAGCTTCCTCATCAGATTCTTCTTTTCTCTTCAAATGTGAAGAAGTCATTGCACACCCACTGGCATCATATATTTTATCCTCTTCTTCTCTTTCTTATTGTGCCTCACTTGCAGATATATTCAAATAAATTGCACAATAATCAGGGTTACGTGGGGATTGACAAGCCGTGCACCATGAGACATCATCACAAGCCTTGATAAAATTTATTTGTAAAGGGTTAGGAGTAATACCATCAGGCTTGTCCTTTCTTTATGGGAGAATAGGATTTCCATCTTTCCACTGAGTAGTATATGGATAATTTTGCATTATTGGCTGCCTATTAAAGTTATTTGTGAATGGTTTGTCACTACTTGGAGCCCTAACATTCTTGTTTTTCAGGCTTCAAATCCTTGATAGCACTTAGAATGTACTTCAGATTGACCTCATCTTTAGGCTCAGTAGCAGAAGACCTATCTAATTCTTTCCTAGTAGGTGTCTGATCCTCTCTTCTACCCAACCTCCTTGACACTCTTCTATTAGTCTTGATATTCACTATTGTCTTATAATCATCTCTTATATTTCAAGGATTATTGTCTCTTAGAAGGTACCCCATTTTTGAATCAAAGGCATTTAGATAAGTGGCAAGGAAAACCTTATCATCAAGCCTCATACCTTTGAAAAGTTTAAGCATGGCTCTCTAAAATGTTGTATTGAACTCAACAACATCCTCATGCTAATTCTTTTTGATATTATTGAATTCATTCAATAGAAATCCCTCATTTGTCTTATCACCATATTGTTCTTTATAACAATCTTGTAATTCATCCATAGACCCAACAAATCCATAAGGGAACCCGCTAAACCAATCCCTAGCATCCTTAACTAAGTACTAAATTAAAAGATTCATTAACACATCCTGATGCACAATCTCATAGTCATCCATCATATAAATAAATTTATTTAGATGCTCTTCATAAGAAATAACATTATTCCCAACAAAATTGAGAATTTTAACTCTGATTTCATTAGGAACTACATTTGGATAACCAATAATATCAAGGAAAGAGAATTGTTTGTACCTTTTTGCATGAGTTGGTCTCCTTTGGAAAGGATTATCATTTTGAGAAGTAGTTAGTCTAGGATTTGATGTTGTATCTCCCTCAACACTAGCATTAGAAGGCCTAGAAGTTTACCTAAGAAAATCCACCTTCTTTTTTATTTCTAAAGCAGCAGCCTCCAACACTGCCTTCTTAAGCTCCTTAGCTATGATTTATTTCTCCAATCTAGCCCTTTCAAGACCAATTTCCAATTTAGACATTCAATCTAAGGGAACCTTAAGATTCACAAGTTCATTTATTTTCACTCTTCTAACCTTTTTCTTTCCTTCGTTCTTAGGATGTTGAGTAGCCAGAAATTTTTAGATGACAGGTTCTTCTTCATCTACATCAGGTTCCTCTACAAAGTTTATTGCTTCTAATTTTGACAATTGTATCTTCTTTTTCTCAGGAAAAACTTGATCATGTCTGATCTTATTTTACTTTTTTATCTTCTTTGTCTAATGGAAATATACTCTAGTATTCTCTTATCCAATACAACAATCTCTTTTGCCACACTATAAGAATCAGGGAGAATGGTATCAAATTTTGAAGCTTCCTTCTCACTAGGAGAGTGATAGTCTTCATATGCACCAAATCCCAACTCTGCATCCTCTTCATATTCTAATACATTTACTTCATTACTACATTGGATTGGCTCATCTTCTCTATTGTTATCCTCTTGTCTCTCATTTTGAGGGACTCTTCTATTATTACTTCCTTTACTTGGATAATTAGGATTAGAAGTAGTTAGAAGTAGTTAGGAACTCATCTTCTAATCTATCTTTAGGATGTATTTTCACCCAAGCTCTAGTATTTCTTTGACCCATGTTGAGAAAGTGTGTATAAAATGAAATATGTTACTCAACACTACTATAGAGAAAACTTAGAATCCCCACCCAAAAATTTGGGAAAATACAACACTAACCAAGATGAATATGAAAAATAAGGAAACTCAAAGGACAAGGACAACAACAAGGCAACTCTATGTTTCCAATAGTCAACTACTGGCCAAATGAGGACACTATATTGTATCCTCAACAGAGTCACCATTTTTTTGGTGTTTGAAAATGTTTATGCTACTTAAAGCTACTAATATACCTTGAGATTGATGTTGGGAGTGGTTAGCCCCAAGTATGAGAGCTTTGCAAGGTAATTGGACCAACTATAGGGAAAAGACTTCCCTCTACACTTATGGCTCTGCCAAACTAGGGTGGGTGTACCTAATCCAAATTGATATAACATTTACAACTCCTTACTCTAGATTTAACAACATATTATGATAAAAAAGTGATAAGTGCTAACCAAACACTCATTGACTCTCCATTATCATATGGGACAACAAACAACAACCACAAATAATAGGGAACTTTGATATGCTTTTGATTTTTTTAAAAGGCAGAATATAGCAAAACTATATCAGATATGCATCAACAAAGACTAAAATAGTTATTGATTAGTGCCTTATCCATTGGGAAACTCTTTAATTCAAATACTAAAACTGAAGACAACCTATTGGAAAAGACTCAAAACCATAAACATGAGTATCTCAGGTCATACACTTACTTGTAAAATCCTTATGTAGATACATCAAATGAATCTATGTTATATCCAAATTATATTTAATTTGATCCTAGATCGGAACTATGGAATAGAACATATATACAGATAACTCCATGTAATGAACTAGCAGATTCAAAACTCATAAAAACAACACCAAGGAGGGACTTGAAACTAAGACAATTATATTATTTATAATGAGTTAAAATCTATAACAATATGACAAAATCATTACACCATTCAATAACTTGCAAAAGATCAAAGAATTTATTTATCTCATCATGAAATACAGTCTAACATGAATCTGCTATATCCCTAGAACTAAAATCCTGGATTCACACTTGAAAACCAAATTTTTTTTAACCCTTGACACCAAAAAATGATAGAGACTTATAGGAGAAGGAAAACCCTAGAAGAGAGTTTCCTGATAGCTATCCTTCTTAGAAATTAAGAATAGTCCTTCCTCTCTAGTTGATCTTTCTCCAAAAGATCATGAAAATATTTGATCTAACACATCACCCAATAGGCCGCAAGGAATGATCAATCAAATAAATGCAGAATAGTCATGGCATGGGCAGAGAAACCCTAAAATAAAAAGAATACCAGGAACCATAGAAGACCACAACATTGTAATAAAAGATATCAAGATGATAGAAAAGACCTCCAGCCACTAAAGAACGCCATTAAAGTTGATCTAAGGACAAGGAGGAGCCTTGAGCCAACCCCAACAAGTCTTCAACACACAACCATTGCTGGAAACCCTAAGAAAGCACTTCTATAGATTTTAAAAATAGTTATAATGGCTACTTCCTCGCGTGAAATACTTATCAACGACTAAGATCAAGTCTTGTTACATCTTTAAAATGAAGTCATGCATAAATTTTAAGTTACTTGTGCCCTAACTAGATTTTTCTAGGTGTTAACATGACACAATGCCTGAGCAATAGATCTTGAGAAACTTTGCCTCCAAGCCTTAGAGCTGACCATCAATCTATCTCACATTAGTACCTTTACTCTTAACCTTCCCTTAACTCTAAGCACCTCAAATCCCTTTATCTATGAGTCTCGCATTAAACCTAACCTAACTTAGTTTAACCCTAATTTGAATTTGAGATTAAATGCCATCCCTACATCTCGATCTCCATCAATGGTCAACTCTAAATTGCCCAATGCATTTGTCCTTGACCAATTCTTTCTGAGATCAAGCACACTCCACATGATCAACATTGCATCAATGGAGGAGGCTTAATCTAAAGGTATTTTCCTTAACTCTTCTCCCATTACAAGATTTAGAAAAAGTGTTATTGTTATCTCCAGATCACTGAATATACTTAACATTAATTGGAAAATTATGGGTTTCATTACGAGACCATGTGACTAAAGAGATCTCTAAGTTTCCAAAAAAATTCTTAACCCTTGAGTTTATTCTGAGACTAGGCATAAACCACATGATCAAGACAAGAATTGAACCTGATCAATGACCCTTGCTGAATTGCTAGATGAAAGCTTGACTTTGAATATTATCTAGAAATTCAGCACCAACCACACATCTGATACAAGATTGATGATGTATGCATAATCTCACAATTTTTCAATTAACCCTGAATCCACTTAGAGATCTAGCAACCAAAGAAAAATGAAAACCATGTCTTGACCTAAGTTAGATTACGAGATTCAAAGATAAAGCTATCTTTGAATCTCCAAATGAATTCCTTGACCCAGTTGAATCATGAGATCCAACACCACCATAATATTATATCAATATCTACGGTCTATACACAATATCCAAGTCTAGAAAGCATATTCCATATCATTCCAATATTGGGAGATAAAGCACATGGGATATTGAGACTTAAGTGGCTTAGGAAAAGTAACACAAAAACACAATGTGACCACTAATACCTAGGGATTTTCAAATTTTAAGGGCTTTCAAGGGTTTAACATTAAATTAATACATTGAGACGAGGCCCTAAACACTTAGAAAAAAACTCAGGAGGACCCCATAAAACCAAGATTTACAGTCTCAACAAGTAGGATGAATTCAATATCCAGGTATAGCATTATGTCATCATAATGAATATCTTGTCTCTTATATAGACATCATATCTCATTTAATTTTAATCCTTTAGATTTTTCTGCTTAATCTCCATGGTTAATATTTTAGCTTAAACCTTCAGTGGCAGTTGTTTCAAAAACATGTTCCAAACTTCTTTGTCTGATCATCATTGAATTTTCATAGCCGTTTGATATTCATAACAAATCTTATCAATTACTTTGGAATCATCATTTTTCCAGATCATCATTTTAGTCGGTCTCGATTTCTTTTAATTGATTAGTCAATACCATGATGTGTCAGTGATCCCTATCTCAGTTAACACTATGCTTGGTATATAATATATTTACTCAGTTTTCACTGTTACTTAGTGTATACAAAACTCTTCAATTACTGACCACGTAAAATTTCTTTCTTCCAAATATTTAACTCATAATAGATGTTTGTTACCATAATGATAATCAAATAAGTTGACATCAATGGCAATACATTAACTGATTAATGTGTATCATTACATCTTTAACTCAGTTGATCATCAAAAAAATGACTTCAAACATAAAATTAGTTGTATTTTATTAGGACAACACCCTTCTCCATCAAGTTTATTACAACATCCTCATCATCCAAGGGTTCAAGATCTGTAATTGTAACCCAATGAGTCATTTGTTTTACTACAATCTATATAAATCCCTCTTGATCACAAAACTTGGGTGCAGTAGTGATGAGACTATATTGTTTTAATAATTTATTCATATTTTCAAATGCCTTTTTCCCAATAGTGAAACAATTCACCACCCATAATCTAGGGAGAAACAATACCTTCTTGTGTGATTCTAAATATTCTTTGTCTACAAGAGTTAATTTCAAAATAAAATCCATTTAAGCAAGCCTAGGAGGTATAGATTTAGGAGTAATATGTGGAGGCTGTAGACACCCATATACTCTCATAACGGTAAAATTTTCCAAAATGAAAAATTCCCCCAAGTTATGAGAAATAGGCCAATTTGACACAAAATCGTTGGGTCTCAAAATTATCCTTAGTCATATCACTATTGTCTCCTTTTAAGTCCCTAACATCTCTAGAAGAGGGAATAAAATCCAATTTTTGAAATACAAAGAGGAAGAAAGGTAAGTGTTGCTATCACACACTTGTGTCCACCCCTATATTGGAGCTGATGTACCAAGCTCCTCCTTTTGCAAAATAAGCTCCATGTCCATCTAGTCATTAGTGAAGTACATAGTCAAGTGCATCAATATAGAATAATGCTTGAAACAAATGACATCATTATTCTTTTGTATTTCAATCAAAGCTTCATAAATTTGATTGACCACACAGCCTACATAATCATAGTCAATGTTCACCTCTGGATCCTTTATATTGATGGCCATCTTTAATAATTGTACAAAAAAGTGTCATCTCCATCAAAACCCAACACCTTGCAAAAACCATACACTGTGCATTGAAAATAGAAATGAAATGTGATTAAACTATAGGGCACATCAATTTCATAAGGAACTTGTATCAATTTTCTATCAACCCTATGCATGTACTGAGGGCTGGTATGCTTTTTTAACTCCCTTTTGTGGGCTTCATAATTCATCTTCTCTTTATCCAAATCAATGTTTATACAAGTGGCACCAAATATTTGGAGTGCTTCCACAAACTCATTCTGTTTATACTCACCAGGGCCAACTTATCCTTCCTTCTAATAACCCTAGTCAGAAGGCAATATGATTTTTCCAAATACCTTACCAAGTCAACATCCATATATACATCAGAAACATCCATATTTTCCATGATTCGCTCCCATGGATTTGACATTCAAAATGCCCTTAACTATATTACTCTAGAAATAATGAAAAATAAAAGGTCCAAAGGCATTTGGGGTTTCTTCATTGGCCACACACATCTTTCCATGCATACTCATTCATGGACAAATTGTTCGAAGCCCCTGGAAAGAGGTCTACAAATTCTTCTAAGAACTTGTTTCATTTTTCCTTCTTCTTTGTTGCCTTAGACCTACCATTATCCATTGCCTTAGAACCAACACTAGTCATTTCTTTATTCATACTTGAAAATGTTAGGAACTATAATCAACCCCAACAATGAAACTGATACCCTTTATAACCTACACTACCTCACAATTTAGACAACTTAAAACACCTTTTGCATTCACAAAACTAATTAGAGATAAACTTACAGTTGTGTGGAAATCTTCAATATGATCATCACTTTTATAAATTTCCAAGCTGAAGATCGATAGTCATCATCTAAACTATTAATTTCATGCATTTGACCATTAATCCCTGCAACATATCCATGTGAATTAATTGGATTTATCATTGGTATGAATGAGGATTTTGAGACTATGCCCTCATGGAATTCAAGTTTGAAATTAGCAGTGAAAGGCACAAAGAATTCCACACAGCCATCCCTAATTTGTTCAACCATTTTTCTCTTTGTTACATCCCAGCAATATCCCCATGAAACCACTCACATGTTGCATGCTATTGTTAACTCTCAGCTCAAACCCTTTTTATTTATAATATCTCACAATATAGCCAAAAACCATTCATGATTCAATCTCGAGATCTACACATCAAAATGTTAAGGCTTCAAATTTTAGCAAGCTAGTGATCAAGGCAATAAACCATTCATCTCCAACTCTCCAACTAAAAAATGTTATGACTTTAAACTCTCATGAGCTAGCGATCAGTAACCCAAAACCATTTGTCACCAACTCTCCAACATTTTCTTTTATATCCATTAACTGTCATGAGATAGAGATAACCTTTAACCCTTTCACTTTTTTCAATGTGGAAGGTGCTCGCTAATTCTCCAACATTAAAATAAATTTTTATTACAACTCGAGAGTTAGATATTACTTGAAACTTACCTTTAACTCTTCCACATGGCAGCCACTCACTAAATCTCTAACTTTATTGTTGAACACCTTGAACCTTTGTGACCTCATGATACATGATTAGAAATTGTTACTTGCCAAGTTGCCAAAATTTTATGTTACCTTTAGTAATAGTTACAAGCTAGAGACAACTGTTAACCTTATCATTTTGGATAGGTGGAAATGACTCACTAGCTCTCCAACCTTTTAATAGACATCCTTGAGAACCTGAGAGATAGAAATAACCAATAAACTTAACCTTTATCATAATATTTAAAAACCTCCATGTGGCCTCTCCTCACTAATTCTCGAGCTTTAAATGAATATTCTTTCTCATCCTATGAGCTAGTGACCAAGCAATATTTAGTCACCTAGATGAATATGTGACAACTTCTTGCTCATTCTCCAGATGAAAATACTTAAACTTACATAACTACATAAGATGGAGAAAACATATAAGCTTAACCACTAGCATGCTACTCTCCAAGTCAGGGTTTAACCAAGTTATAACATAAAAATGCACTTGGCAGCTCGCGGGTTAAAACATAAATTGCCTATTTAACTCAAGACTTAGCGATAAACCACTACGTGCTTGACAAACCCTTTTAGCTCAAATGATTAAGATGATGTTTACTAATGAGATTTTTACAACCCGATACAAACATATGGTTTTGATCAAAAAATGACACTAGGGAAACAAAATAAGGAATACCTCCACTTGGAAAACAAGAATCTACTACCAAGGTTTTATAAACATAGCATGGGAAAAATTTAAAACAAAGACCAAACCTCACCACCATTTTGATATGATAGAGGAAAAAAATGGAAGATTTTTCAATATTTTGTAGAACCACCAGTGGCTCCTTCTTGGGATTGTTGAAAGTCAGTTCCACCTAAGAAACCAACAAATCTCTAGAGAATAAGACCAAACTAAAACACACCCTAATATGAATCTTTATCAGCAAATCTCATCACTAGAGGAATCTCATCTCTATAACCAATTGATATTCTTTCTACATAAGTGATTTCATCACTTCACATCAAGTCACTTGGACATACATCTAACCCTATTGAATCGTTAGGGGTATATTAGTTTCATCATATCACATCAATTTGGTAGTGTCTCCTAATTAGGTGATTTTATTCATTGGGACTCATATCAAGTCAATTGTCTCAAACAATATATAAAATGACAATCAATTTCATTGCACCACATTAGGTTGATTGGTCAAATGTGTAAAATCTGCTTTGGATGAATATTCAATTTCATCACTTTATATCAAGTTGAGTATTCAAATATCTCTATCAATCAAGCTCAGAGTCAGTACAGTTAGTCTTCGCACAATCAAGTCTTGAGATGATATCTTCAGACCTCTTTATTGATATTTTTTCAATCAAGCTCAAAGTCTATACTATCAGTCTTTTCTTAATCAATTTTGAAGGTGGTATCTTTAATCTTCAATGAGTTTTTGTTCAATCTAGTTTGAAATCAATCCTGAATCAGGCTATTCTTGATCTATCATCAGATGTTCTTTGAATCAACACATTTCTTTCCCATTGATTCAAAGAGGGGAAACTAAAATTAACTAAAATTGATCTAGTAAACTAAGAGCCCCTAATTTAATTAATTGGCCTTAAAATTCCTAAAATATAAAGGCCTTCACTAGTAGACCTTAATTATGCAAGCAAACCCTAATAATCCTCCTCGCATAATTAAACCAAGGTCCTTAATAAAATCATGAAATTAATCCTAAGTCAAGATTAAAGAGTTAGTTAATGACTATACATTGCACAATTCAAGATTCTTACACTTTTATTACATGAACCCTTTCACACATGGGTGTGTACACTTGATCTTTGATTAAAATGTGCTTAAAAGAGAACTTACCAAATTTGTCCTCATTGTCCCTCAACAAACTCAACTTTGACCAATCAATAACCTCTCACATAGATTGAGCTAACATGGGATGAATGAGATTAGATCTCAACCGCCCTTTGTGGTCAAATCTCAGCCATCCATTTTTTAGGAAAGTTTCTATAAAAGTGATAGCTCTCCTTGTTGAAGAAGGAGACATTGTTTAAAGTAACATTATAATGCCATTTTGATTCTAGGGTATATTCAGTTTAGAGTAGAATCTTCATTCTATCATAGCATTTTCATTTGTTCTTAGATGACTCAATACTACTTTCATTTCTTAATATTTTTTGTACCTTGTTATATTAATCTCATGATAGTTCATGCATTATCTCAGTTGCCTCGACATAGTGGTTTGTCTGAGTACCCAGAGGGAGGGACACCACTAAGGAAAACCCTTCATTTTTATCATACGCCTCTCCCCACATCCAACTGGTCTAGGATATCCCTTCACAACCCCATAAATGTTAACTTTTATCCATCCTCAAGGTGGAGCAGACAAGATAACACTATCTCTTGGACACTTTTGGTTAATAAAAGGAATATAAATGTCCCTTTGAAGTTTCTATCCCTGAGTAATATACCAATATTCTTGAGAAGTAAGGATAGGATGACTAGAAATCTTGGAGTTATCACATGCCACAAAGACATTTTCCTAAATGACCAATTGAATCTTACGAGCCAAAATATCTATAGAGCACTCCACATCCTTGAATATTAGGTTGTTTCTTTCTTTCCAAAGGCCCTAGGCAATATGAGTCATCATCAAAGACTAGAAAAGTGATAAATATTTAGTGGAGGAGGGGGTTTCCACAGAATTAAATATTTCACAAAAGAAGTTGGGAAAACCCAAGACACATACTATAAGATTAAGAAGATAGACCATTCTTCCCTAACAAAGGAGTAGCTAAAAAAAATATGAAAAACATTCTCAACATCCTAATTACAAAGAAAACACTCATTTGGGATTGTTAGGCCCCTTATACATAGAGTATCAATAGTTAAAATCTTATTCTCCACTTGTCACCAAAAGAAAATAATGACCTTAGGAATAATGATTGGGTTCCAAACTAGAACCTAGAAAGGACAAAGGAAAATATATCTAATAATCATCTAAAAAGGCACAATAATTGAAAAATTCTCATCAGAAGAGGAGTTTCAAGCCAAAATATCTTCATGGATAGAATTTGGAATATGCACCAAGGAAATAAGAGATTGGATTTGATCAAGACCTAGATCTACCTCTCTCGGGTTAATATATTTATAGTTGTGGATATAATCAACAACCTACTGACCAACCCTCTAGATACAAACATATGTAAAGTGGGCTGCCCAAGGAATAAGAGAAAGAGGCACCTCTCCAATCTACCAATCATCCAAAAACTAAATCCTTCTCCCATCTCCAAGGGACCATCTCATCCCCTTATCAATGATATTCCTAGAACCATTAATGTACTTCCATAGCATCAAAAAAAGGGCAATCGATCTTTCCTATCCAAGCATATCCCCGATATAAGTATATCTTAGAAAATATTTTTTGTGAACAATCTTTAGTACACTCATTTTTCCCTGGTTAAAATTCTCCATTATCTTTTAGGTAAAAGATCCTTTTTGAATTCTTTGATCTTCCAAATTGCTAGCCCACCATGGAAGTTTGGCAGATAGACTTGATCCTATGAAATAAGTTGCATCCTATTTTTTCTCTTTGTGCCAATCCATAAAAATATCCTTTGGATCTATTCCATTGTCATTAGAAACATTTTTTGATTATTAGACAATTTCATGACATAAATAGGATATTTTGCAAAAATGATTTGATTATTTGGAACTTTCCATCTTGTTTTAGGATATTTCCTTCCCAAACAACAAGCTTCAACTAGAATATTTCAATTAACCTATCCTAAAATAATGTGGGAATGTTGTTATCACACAAGGGGAAGCCCAAAGAATTTGAGGGCGGTCAATCGATTTTACAATTTGACAAGAATCTCTTTCATATAGATGAATAATATTCTTCAAATTTTTTGTCTCTATTTTAGAGCTTTCCCCCATTAGAATAGTATCATGAATAAATTGTGGATGAGAAAAAACCAAATAAGCCGAAGAAGGGGATAAAAAATTCATAATATCAATCATAATATGGTTCTGAATAAATCTTCCCAAAGACTCATCCATTATGCTAAATAGAAAAGGGGAAATAGGATCGCCTTATCTCAGGCCTCTTAAAAAAGGCAAGATGCAAGTGGGGGATCCACTGATAACAACAACATACCTAGAAGTTGACAGAAATTGGGAGACAATATTGATGAAATAATCATTAAAACCAAAAGGACCCAACACTTTGAAGAGGAAATTCCAATTAACCTCATCATAGGCTTTAAGTAGATCCAACTTCAAGAAAAAATAATCTTTTGTATTAACTTTAGACACCTAAAAATGGTTCATTGCCTATGCCCCCTTTTTAACATGTCTTCTATATTATGTGTTTGATCTTTATCATTCACTAATATTGTGTCATTCTTCTATGTCATCAATTACTAACATTTCTACTCTCTTTATCAAATCAATCATTTCCCAAATCATTTCTAATCAACCCTAAACTGATCCTATTCGATCCTAAACCGATCCTATTCAATCCTAAACCATTCCAAACCTTCCTAAATCATTTCAAACATATCCTATTCTATTCCTAATAATTTTTAGAATTCTTGGGACTCATTCCAACCATTCTAGGGTATTGTCCAAGATCATCGATGCCTAATTAACCCAATTTCAAACCAATCGATCAAACCCTATTTCAATCTGATCATTCTTGTCATCATTTCAAGAGAATTGTCCAAGATCATCAATGCTTCATATCCCTTTAGTCAACAATTTGATAACATCGTCAAAGTTCATCGATGTTATCACTATCATTCTATCAATATCAATTCAATAGTGTTGTTCATTATTGACAATACTATCTCTGATTATCATTTCAGGAACATTGTCAAAGATCATCGATGTTTCCCCATTTCAATTTCAATCATTGCAATGCCATTAAAGCTCATTGTCACTTTTCAATAATTTTCAATCATCATTATCTGGGTGCATTGTCAAATCTCATCGATGCCTCGTGATTTCCCAAACTATTTTGGAACCCTCAAAATTAACCCTAATCCTTATCAACATTATCAAATTCATTTGAATTCAACATGAACACCTTTAATTTGACCTATGATCCACTAATTTCCCCCATTGCATGAATAACACATAATTTATCCTAGGTCCTAATTGAATAAATAAATAAACTTTTTTTATTCCCCTTTTCCCTAAGTCTTCAATAATTAATTAATTTTTATTAATTAATTAGCTAATTTAAAGTTATGAAATTTTTATAATTTCATAAATCTAATTTGGGTTTGTGAGGAATATTGATTTATTAAATGAATTAATATCCTCCTAATCTCACCTAATTTCCATATCCCTTAATTGAGGATTCACATCCCTATTAAGGTGCTTCTTCAAATATCTTCAATATCCTCCAATATCTTCTTATTTTATCTCCCCCATTTCATGCTTGCAAGCATCTCACCAACCAAAATCTGTATTTATGCATTGATTTTGTGCAATCTCACCTAAATGTTCCTCATTTCCTATAAATTGAGAGCATTTCTATCTGCTAGGGAGAACTCTTGATACCTCCTTGAGTTTTTTTTAAACTCTTCCTAGGCCTCTACTAGGACCTATAGGGCTTCCTCAATCCACCCCTTCTCAGTGGAAAGATTTCAATCCCTCCTCCAACCAAGAATTCTCATTATCTTGTCAAAGTCACCATTCTTGTGCTCTACAAGAACTTTCAAATCTGCACCTACCAAGCCCTAACCATGAAATGGAGTTATAGGAGGTCAAGGGCTTCATCACACTACCATCTTGATTCCAAATTATGATCTCAACTTATCAAGGCAGGTCATTCACCAATCGATTTCTAGTTTCCTAAGTTTGAGGCCTTGTAGCCTTTTTCCAATTAGGCCTCCTCAAATTTAGGAACTCTCAAAAATAGAAAAAATTTCTCAAAGAACCCCCTGATCTTTTTTGGTAGTCTTCAAGTAAAGAAAAAACCCACAAGGATTTTATAGGTCATAGGGTTTGATTCTATTCGTACACCCTGATACTGAGATAGGGCTTCTTCCTTGTTTTTAGGCCTATTTTGTGGGTTTGGCTTCAAAACTTAGAAAGATTGTTTCTTGGACATCTATTTTCTTCCTAGAGTACTTGTACAACACCATACAATAAATCCATGCCCTTCTTGGCTCATGAAAGCAACCTCCTACAATTTTAAACCAACTGTCACTTGCTTTTCCTAACCGGGCTATGCATCTAGCTCGCCTAGGGAAAGTTCTTAAAAATACTTGCAAGAATTTCTAGAGCTCCTTCTTCCATAATCTTGAAGCTCAATGGACCTAGTCTCCATTCCCAGGTGGCCATATAGAACCAATGGTGGGAAGTGGAGTTAGGTCCACATCTTGGCTCCTTGCTCAGAACTGGACAGCAAGCTGTCTAAAACAAAAATAATTTACAAGCTGCAAAGAAAAGTAACTACAAACTTAAATAGCTATTTGAAAATAACTAAAACATCTAATATAATGGATTCAATTGGTCACAGTCTTAGTTTCAATCCATGCACAACAAAATAACACAAAAATCCTTCAAATCTGTTGTCTTCACATTCAAAGCTCTTGGCTCCAATATCAAAAATCCGTACAATTTCTTCTCTGCCCTCAAATTAGGGTTTTTCCACCTTATATCCTCTCCATACACATGTTTCACTCCTTCTATGGGTTCAAAAACCATTAAAACCTCAAAACCCTATAGACAACAAAATGTTGTCAGCAACTTTTAAAAGTTGCTAATGTTGTATAACAACATTTTACATTGTATTTGCAACTTACACTTTTTAAGTGTTTCTCCACCAATATAAATTATCCAACCTTAGCTAGACCACATAGGGTATCCAAGGACCCTAAGAACCACCATGAAATCACTCTTCCCTTTGATGACATCATCAAGTATAGTCCAATAATCAAGAGCCAAAAAAAGCTACTTTAACCAAACAGAAGCATAAAATGAAGTCTAACTAAAAAACCCTTGGTCAACATGACCTTATGTATTTACATTGCCCTACAAGAGGGTCTTACACACACTAGCACACACAAAATGACAACAGACCACCAAACTTGCTGGCATCTCAAGGGTGCTCCTGCGCCATACTACCAAGGCCAAGAGTTGATGTCACCTCTGGGGACAGGAGCTTAGGATCAATGCTCTACTTCTTAAATTCATTCTCAGCTACCCAAGTAGGCTCAGACTCTAACATTCCTACCCACTAAATGAGATTTTCCATATAAGTGCCCTTCCTAGTCATTTTCTTCACCTGAGAGTCTAAAATCTTGACTGCTATAGGTGTTGGTGTAGGGGTAAGATGAACATCTGCTGCTATTTCTTGAGTATTTGACTATAGTTAAGTAACTACTGGTGGAGGTCCCTTATAGGGGACTAAATCCTGCACATTGAAAATAGGAGAGATGGCCAAATCCGTTGGCAAGTCAAGTTTATAGGCATTTTGCCCATACTTTGCAAGAATCTTGCATGGACCAATCCTCCTCATTTGCAGCTTAGTGGGGACTCCCTTCTGCAACATGGACTTATTGAGATGAACCATCACAAGGTCACCCATAGCAAACTAAAGATCTTTTCTTCTTTCATCAACTCTAGCTTTCAACTTTTGTGTAGCCTCTTGGAGCTACTTCTTTACTTGCTCATGAACTTCCTTCATGGATTAAGAAAAATCATTTGCATATGCACTCCTTCCATCTACATTTTCCAAGTTTCTCAACTCCAACACACCTCTAGGGTGCAGCACATAAACTACTTCAAAGGGACTTTTGCCTATTGTCCTATTTGCACTATCATTGTAGGCATATTCAGCCTATGGTAACATCTGATCCCACATCACTCCATACTCCTTTGTCAAACACCTAAGGAGACTTCCTAGTAATCTATTGATCACTTTAGTCTGACCATCTATTTGGGGATGGTAGGCTGACCCAAATGACAGATTGGTTCCCAATCTTGACCACAAGGTTTTCCAAAAATGACCCATGAATTTGACATCTGTATCAGATACTATGCCGATGGGTAAACCATGGATCCTTACCACTTCTTTAAAGAAAAAATGAGCAATATGAACGGCATCATGGGTGGTTTTACAAGAAATGAAATGACTCATCTTGCTAAACCTATCTACCACCACAAATATACTATCCAAACTAGATTTAGTTCTAGGCACCCCAACAATAAAATCCATACTGATACATTCCCAAGGCCTATTAGGAATGGGAAAAGGCCGATAAAAACCTGATTAGGTGATATACCCTTGGATTTTTGGCAAACCAAACATTGCTCCACATACTTCCTAATGTCCTTTTGCATCCCAAGCCAATAATAGAACCTTTGCACTAGTTCTAGCGTCT
>MU227008.1:419042-431025 GCA_018584345.1 Thuja plicata
ACTTTCTATTTGGAAGGTTTCTGGGTCACCAAATCTTTGTGTTTATATGTTATGAATGATTATATTTTCATGCTTGCAGTAGATTAGATGAATGAATGGTTAAATATATACAAGTGCAGAAATGACTGAAAGTTTTAAGAGTTACTGATTCACCCCTCCCCTCTTAGTAACTTGGTTAGTCTTGATTATTTCCAACATAGAATATGCTCCATAAATGAAGATTATTCACAATTGTGGGAAAATTGATCAACATCTAAAGGATAAGCAATTATGTCATGGTGATGCATGGCACTTGGTGGGCCCTGTATAGCGCATAGATGAGTTAAAGAAGGTGTAGTTTTAGAGAGATTGGATGGCTCACCTGATGACTTAAAAGAAAGATGTGGAAGATCTAGTGTCCAAGCCATTAACTAGTGTTGACGTGTGTCCAAATTGATAAGTTGCATACACAATTAGTAAAATAAGGGTAAAGTAATGTGTGGCTAGGTTAAGATAGATCTGATGATTGACTTGATCACTTATAGAGAAGATGCACAAGATCTATCCTTTAAGTGATCAAGTCATGGTGACACATGTCCTGAATGAATAGTTGTTTCTGTGAAGTAATGAGAGCTGCCCAATGAAGGAGATGTTTTTGAAAATCTGTAGTCCAGATTTAAAGTTCTCAAAGTGGTCATCAGTGAACTATTAATTCATGAGTTTCAAACAAGGTGAATTTATTGTAGAGTGTGTGACCACTTTAGTAGAATTCAATGTGAAATATTGATTTTATTGAAGCCATATAATTCATTTCTTAAGCTCGAAGCTGCCATAATCATCAAAGTCATTGAAGTGAAGATCAAAATTGTAGCGATATTGAGCTCTGTGTGACAAATTATAGAATGGGTAAGTCTTATATGATACATTTAAATTCATTCTTTCAGTAGGGTTTGGAATTCTGAAAGAGTTACAAATTTTTTAATATAAACTAATAATCATTCCTGTAAGAAACCCTAAATTCAAAAGATGGCCTCTAGGATTGAATTCTCTGGCAATGTGGCATACAAAGATAGAAATGTACGAGATTATCTTATACAGAAAGTGGTTCCACAAATGATTCTACATAGATTAAGAGAATTGTTCTGGTATATCCTTATTTTAGAGTTGGGGAGGGTTTGTATGATATGGGTAGACAGGCCAAAGATGCCAAGATTAGTACAATTAGTTTAAATATGTTCAAAACTACTTATAGTCAGAGAAATGCTCCCTCCCTAGATTTTAATATATGGGATCTATATGTAGGCAAGTTGATAGTTCATGGAGTATTCATGGTTATAGATCTATTAATTATAATAGCCAAACCATATGACAAAGTATCCAGGGTCTTGAGAGATACAGAGGGAAATATACTGTTGAATGTCACCACTCATGAAATCAAAAAAGTCTTTAATTAAGTGACCTCTCATTTCAAATGGATGCTATTGATTTTGACCATTTCAAAAAGGTGTATCAGAATTAGAAGGAATACTACAGGAATGAGGCCTTGAAAGGATATTTTACCAAGATAGGGGATCTAATTGTAGTAGGCCCTAATACACCAGAACCTTTCAAACTAGAATATTTAAATAGTAAGGCTAGGGGAATGTATAGTGCATTGTGCCATGTGCTAGGAGAGGATGAGGAACCAATGATGCATGTACATTTCATGCTTATGGTTGTTCAAATTTTGCATCCCTACTCGTCTGACATTTTTTATTATGCTATATACATTGTTGACTTGATGCATCAAGGTTTGATAGGCATAAAGGATTTTAAAATAGTTAGGCCAATGGGATGGTATTCCTTGATGATGCATATGATTTTATTCAATAATGCTGATTATTTTAAACAAGAAATGGATCTCACCAAGTTTCAAGATGATGAGGATCTGCATGTTCAGTTGAAGAGTACTAATTTTTCTTGGGACAGGAAAGAGGCTAGTTTCATAAATTTTGATAGATCTTTTGCTTCTAGGCTTACAACATTATTATGTAAAGACAACCCTAGGATTAATGCAGATGTATTGAGACTTTTGAGACCATTAAAATATGCTCTATAATTGAATCTTTTTCATAATTGGGGTGATTTCATTTTATACCTTGTCTCAATAGTCATTAGGGTTTATGGCTTCAGAGGAATTCCAAATGTCATCCCTTACAAAGTGCCACTCAAGATTGGTCTGGAAGAGATTCTCAGGTAGTTAGGTGGATTGCAAGAGGAAGTCTTAACTGGTAAAATGAAAGGTAGCATTTTCCCTACCCTCACCAGATTCCATCATTTTATCATTACAAAAGGGGGATGGACCTAGTTTGATAAATACCTAGAGCCATACCAATTAGAAACATCAGTGGTGAGGTGTGCAAATAATGAAGGTTTTATCACTGATGTATTTAGAAAAAGAACCAAATGCCTGATATTAGATCATTAGTTCAACTTCCTAGAAGATATAATAAGAAATGAGTTTGATCTAATGGAACAAGAAATGAAGAAGGAAAAGTGGTCAGCCTAAAAAAAATATTTAGATTTTATCCATAATTTTGATAGATCATATGATCCCCTAAAGGCATTTGCATCCTGGACATAGAAAATAGAATCTCTGATGAATATGTTTGAGGACATAATGCAAGTTCCAGATCAGAATAAAAAGAAATTTATGGAAGTAGAGCCAGAAAAGGCTAAGTTTTTTCTGAGAAGGATATCACAAGGTAGGGTTGTCCCACCAGGGAAGTATGTAGTTTACCAGTGAAGGGTTACAACACAATTTTTCCTAGAGATGAAAAGCCATCCAAGAAAAAGGGGAAAAGGCCAATGGATACTAGTGCCATGACATTGCCATCCTAGAAAAGGTAGAGGGTGGAAGAAAAAGAGCAACAACAAGGTGATGTTTATTCCCCTTCTCCATCTCCCCTACATATGGATGATCAAAGCATCACTGAACAATTGTTAAGGATCAGAAATACTTGACATATTTTTGTCATAGCCCAGGAGTTACAAGAGGGAATGCCAGAGGCACCCAAGCATGCAACATTAGATCTTATAGTAGTAGAATTTTCCAAATTCAGTGAAGATCATGCAACAGTAGTGATATGGTCTTTGAAAAAAGGAAATAAAAAAGGAGAGCTTATGAGGGTGATCAAGCTGAACAACATGTAGTCTTTTGGTGAAAAGAGTATCTGATACCTTAGGGGTAGAAGCAGCCAACCTCACTTTGGAAACAAATAAGTTGAGCTTAAAGGTGGCTATGAAATAAGAAGATGAACTCCAAAGCCTAAGGGAAAAGTATGAGGTAGTCATGAAGGCATATAACGATGAGAGGGTCAAGTCCATTAAAAGGGACAATACGATTGTGCTCCTTGAGGGTAAGAAAATAGTTTAGCTTGTACCTCAAAGGATGATCACACAAGATCATCACCAACCATCCTCATCAAGCCCGATCATAACTTACCCTCCTTCTCATGCACCCTCAAATCCTATCACACAAGAAGAATTAGAATAAGAGAAAGCAAGATTGAATGTTGAAATAAGTAAGCTAAAGAAATCAAAGAAGGAGTGGGTTGAACAGCCTACAACATTTAAAGAAGAAGAGGCATGGGTAAAATAGAAGTATGTTGACAAGATACATAATACCCTTAGGCATTGCACTCATGAATTAGTTCCTACTTTTATTTATTCACACGGGAAGAAAATTATCAACATATTGAATGAATACAATGTAGATAAGGACAAGTGGGATAAAATGGTGAATAGATGGAAGGGAAAGAGAGGAGAATTGAAATTCTTTCACTCCACATGCAAAGAAGAAAACAATATTGACATTATTTTGACTGGTACCTATAAATGTGTCAAATTGTTGATGGACATGGACATAAGAAGGAGCATCATCATAAGGAAGGTAATGGCTTTGAGAAAGGAATATTCAAAGGACCAATATGAGATGTTTCCCAATCTTTTTAAGAAGAATGGTGACCTAAAAAAAGAAGCATTATGGCATAGACAAATGAATGAGGCATTGGCAATAAGAACCAATAGCATAATTGCCCTGGAAAGTACATTGGTGTTTGTTCAAACAGTTGAGATAGTTGGTAAGGCCATAGAATTTTTTGAATTTTGGTCAGAAGAGATTGAGAAGGAAAGTGTCAACTAGAGTTAGATTAACAGAAAAAAGGATGAAGTCATCATCTTGGCTTTACTGAGTGATGAGGTGTATACCTCTTTGAAGGAAAAGTACACTATAGTTGATCTAGGAGAAGATGACAATATGAAAGTAGACAATGAGGACTAATAGATTGGATGATACAGGTAAAGATGAATATCCTACATCACCAACATCAAAGACAATAGACTCTAGGTGGCTACTTCTAAACAACCTTGAAGTAGTTACAAGTACCAAGCACTCAGGAGACAAAATATGTTGAATATGTTTTGTAAAAAGTGGTTATCACTTTATTTAGCTATATTGTGTTTTTGTTAAGTCATCTATTTTGTCCTTATTCCAAATGATCTGTAGCTTATTGCAATCCTATTCTATAAAAGGATTCCCAAGATCATTGGAAAGGGCTAAAAAATTTGGATTATAAAAAATTTGTAAAGTTTTCAATCAAGATGGGAAATATAGTATAATTTGTACTAGATAGTTGTAAGAAATCAGAAATAAAGCTGAGAGATCTTTTGCAGGTTATTGAAGAGGTTATCTCTGACTATTTTTTGTATACTGGAATAAGATTTTCCAAATTTAATACAAGGATACAGATTCCAACCTCTCCTTTGTTATGTGTCTTGTGATTTATGAATTTTCTGATTCATTAGAATAGTTTTCTCTATGTTTATGTACTTGTTTGAGAGTTCTGATCTAGGATCAGATTAAATTAGGCTCTGATTAATGCATATATTCATTTGACACATGCTAGGATTCTATTATTAGTAAGAGTTTGGGGTGATTGTGTTATGATTTAAAATATTTGGTGAATATTGATTTCGATACACCATATCCTATAAACAAACATTAAAATCTATTAAGTTTACATTTGTACAAGTTTGTTGTAAATTCCTATCTCATGCTCCATTTCATGGTTGATGTTCAATGGGTAATTAGCCAATTATCTAGTATCTCCTGGTCATGTTGAGTCATTATGAGATTAATGATTGATAATACCATATAAGACATATCAAAAGGTATTGTAGGGTATCCCCCCTTGGTGTAGCAGGACCTAAAGAGTAGAAGTATTGGTTAGAGTGCTTGTTAGTTGGTCCTTTTCTTGCATGAATAAATATTTGGAGGTAGCTCCTCTATAAAATAGTCATAAGAAGAATAGGTTATTGTTGTTTTTATTGCAACATAAAAAGAAACCAACACACTCTTCAATACATTATATAGAGAAGCCAGCTCCAATGTTGAAAGTATTAAGAGGACTGCACCAACTAACAGGGACATTGAATTATCCCTCTACACTTTAGGTTTTGCAAAACCAAGGGGGACTCCCTTTAATGCCTTTGAATAGTCACTAAAACCTTCATTAGCATCAAAACAAGAAGAAATATCATATAAGACTCAACACAACTGGGAGATACTAGATAATGGCTAATTATCCATTGAACATCGACCATGCTTGAAGCATGAGATAAAAAAAAAATAGTTAAACTGAAAATAAAAAGAAAATAAATCTAAAGATGGAGATAACCAGATATATTAAAACAATAAGATAACAGTTTCAAAAATTCCCATACGAGTGTCTTCTCTATTAAGGAATAGAAATAATCTACCATTTCTTGTATGGAGACACAAACTACGACTGATTCAAGGCTCAGATTATTATTGCCTTACAATGATATTCTTTAACGTAATCCAAATCTAAACTTCTTACAATGATCTGTATGCCCACCATATGAACTCATGAATTATTTTTTTTAATTTTAATTCATCCTTGATCTAAGATTAGAACTAAGTCATACACATATAAACAATATGTAGTGAATTTGAATGAGAAACTCAAAATTTGTTAAACTCACAACTCATAAGATTACCACAAAGGAGAGCATCAATCAAATTTGTCTTTCATTTATCTTCAGAACCATCATCTTCATACAATAATTTGTTTACTAAAAACAATTGCTCAACAAAACTAAAACACCAACATTATATCATATATGTGCTCCATCACTATTATACAAGACTTCACTATACTAGTTAAAATCTCTAACTCAAAAATAAACAAGCCTACTTGAAACTTGACAAAATTTATCAGCCCCTCCAAATGACCCACAAAACCCTAGATATACCAATAGGATACCACAAGATTTGGACCTCCTTTGGGAAAAAAATAAAGCCTAATGTACAACCATGGAAGCTTGAGAAATAAGCCAACATTATGGCAGAAAATACAAGGAGCCAACTAAAGGTTACAAAAGATTAGCAAATCCAAGCATAAACCCAAGCCATCACCTTGCAACATTAATGCACCTTGATCCATCTTCGACCACACTAATATTGAGCTAAGGAAAAAAAAACATTGAGTCACTCCCTGCAAGTTGAAACATATGCCTCGACCAAGAAAGTACATATAATGGTTAGAAAAAAATCAAATATCACGTACCACAATGGTCACCCACATCACAAAAATACTATCAACAACTAAGATTGCATTGGCCCAACAAGCTTAAAATGTAGTCATTGATCATCCTTTAAGAACACCCAGGAGCTGACATCAAACAAAAACCACCATTGAACAAGAACAAAAAACCCGTCTAAGGACATAAGATATTTTCACTACTAGAACCCACCATCTACTCCCATCAATTAAAATATAGTCCTTGAACAACCTAAAAATGGGCTCGTTCAGAACACAAACTTCTTGAAAGATATCCGTCAACCATCATTGACCAACATCCTACATCAAACAACTTGAAAAAAGGCCTGCTCACTCAACAAAGACATCTAATAACATCTGGTCCAACTCATAATTGCATTCCCAAGACATGTGACAACTAATCACAAGCTCACACACCCTGGGAGCATATTCCTTCTAACTTAGCAATCTCACAACCACCATTGATATTCTTCATAAATATCTCCATGTGGCATCAACTCACAAGCCCATGACCCTTCCATTGATCATCCACTAACTCCTATAACCTCGTGACATTGACCACTAGTGGTTAATCACACACTTCCTAACATTTCCTATTATGTCCTTTAACCATTGCAATCTTGTGATAACCTTTTTGCCAATTTGTGGGCCAATTTTCTAACCACTGCAAAATTACAACAAGTATTACCCTACTTCATCTCCTCCATGTGTCATTTGGGACTACAAAATTTCTCCAACTTCCACTGAGTTATCCATCCACACGCATGACACCTCGACCAAAAGGTGTTTTCCTTATTAGCACTTGATATGTGGGTGCACATGTATAAAAATAACAAGTTATTCCCTAGCATAGAAAATGTCAGATCAATTCCCTTTTATAAATTGTTGCCCTGTGCATGTGCTGCCACACTGCCAATCTTGCAAATATGAACATTTTGACCTTGATTGACTTTAACAATGATTTGAAAGGACCCAAAGGGTAAAACTAGCTTGGAATCAAAACACTTTTTAGCTTGACATGAATGACCTCCATTTTATCGATAGATGAGAAATAACAAGGCAAAAAAATATGAGAGGAAAAAATGCTAAAATTAGAGGAAATTTTAGCAAAGACCTAGCCAAAATTTTTTAGTCTTAACACCCTCAATACCCTATAGAGAGAAATCATCCCCATCTAAAATCATCTCCTCCCTAGCATCCTCTTGGGGGTAGTCGAACCATTTGAAAGGTTAATCATGAGATTGATCTCAAAGTCTCCATTCAACATATTTTATTTTATTCCATCAGGAATACATGTTTCAAAATCATTTTATTTAATCGAATCATTAGGTCCTGAACTCTCAGAATATTTTTGGCACAACAAGAGGGGTTGTGTTATTTATATTTTTATCCCCCTCAAATCTTGATTGGTTTCCATACATTTCTTTAGGCTACCCTATTTTTTCCTCCAGACCTTAGAAGTCTTTTCTTTAGCTTGTTTTAACAGATAATCCTTAGCCCAATGCCCAATTTTTTATAATGGAAACATTCAAAGAGAATGGATTCAAATTCAACTTCTTATTGTCAGGCACCAAACTTTGAAAAAAAGCAAAACTTCCCTCAGAAAATCTATAAATTATTTGATGTTTACACAAATACAACCATAAACAAGTTTCTTTCTAGAACCCATTGTAGGATCCAAAGAAAGAAACTACCTAAAACAAGTTGTGATACCCATAAAAATATCGTCATCCCATAATTTTAAGGGTAAAATAGGGAGTCTAACCCATATAGAAGTAGCATCATAAACCCAGTCAAGGGGAGATAAACTTGTCTCCCATCTTTTCAATTCCAATGAAGCCCTTCCAAGCATCTAGGGCCCTCCCGCCAAGACCAAGGTTAAATCCTCCTCACATGTAAAAATGAAGGAAAAGAAGTCTTTCACCATGGCCAAAAAATTCAATTTTTTATTGAGGAAAATCTTGGGTTTCTTGGCAATCTTGCATCAACCAAAAACATTTCATTTCAGCTCTTCGTAGTTTTTTTCAGTTAGCAGTTTCTGAGTTTTTAGAAGTGTTCCTTTGTTTTGGATGATCTATTATTACAAACCTCAAGGTTGGTTTTGGACATCATTTTTTACCTATGTCTGGGTTTGCACCTAATTTGGATACTTTATTGTGGAGACATTAAAGATTCAATGTCAGTTAAGAATGTTCTTCATGTTCTTATGATTAGTTGATCATTTTTTATCTTGTTAAGTATTTTGCAAATCAATGAAGCTTGGTGACTCATATCCCAATGTTATTGGGTCTTTGGATGACGTCTCTCTAGGATAATGCATAATTTCAATAACTTGGCTTCAAGATCTTCTTGATTTGGTTACTAACCTATATTTATGTATTACATTTTCTTTGTCTTGAAAATATAAATGATCTTGACTGACATATGTGTGTGAAGGATCTATATATTGTGGCATTTGTTCCATTGTTAGATATCTTGGTAGCAGCTCAGAGATAGCTCTTAGCAGTTAGGTTTTCATCTAGTATGGATTAGGATTTGTAGATGTAATCAAGCATGTGTGCCTTGAGTGTAAGCCGATATGTGGCTAGATAATCTAATGAGATTTTTTGTTTTAGAGATAATGTGAAGGGTTCCATGGGTATTTTTGTTATTCACAGTAGAAGTCCTTATGATCTTGTGTTGATTTTTTTCATTATGTTGAGTCTTGTTACATGGTTTGACCATCTCCATTGAGGAAAATATAGCCATGAATCCATCTGATGGTATCAAAGAAAGATCTTTCATGTGATTGCAGATCCATGTTCTTGAACCTGTGAATCCCTTGATGTGTTGGTTGTTGGGTCATAAAGAATGGGTCTGGCCTGCACTAATAGAGGACTTGTGCGAGGTGGTCATTGAAGTAATTTTTGTTGGTTTTTGGTTTGTATGAGTTTATCTAAGCAAGATTTGTTCTTGTGATGGTAGATTATTATTCCTCAGTTGCAAAATCCTGGATGACATGTTGTGGGATGGAAGAATGTGGATTTCACCTACGACTGTGAAGTGTTTGTGTGAGGATAGATCAGAGAGTAGTTGTTGCTGATTGTGAAGCTTGCAATGTGTTGAGGTCCTAGAGGCATCTCACTTGTGAATGGATTGCCAAATCATGGAAGGTTGTAAGCATGTCCAATAGATCATCGAGTCAGAGGCAATTGAAATCTTGAATTTAGATCATCAAGCAGAGGCATTTTCCTGATATGAAGGGAGAGATGTCATAGGATAGGATGAACCCTAGAGGTGTAAAGAGAATGTTTGAAGACCTTAGGGTTGAGTTGAGGTATGAGACCTAAAATTCTTTGCATGGTTTGAGAAGGAATTGTGAACCTGAGAGAGAGAGAGAGTATGAGGAGGCTACTGAGGAGCTCAAGAAATTAATTTGTCATTTACCTATTTAGAGGTGGATCATTTGGCTTGTTAAGAAGATTTTTTAGAAGAGGAAAAGAAAAGATAGAGTTTCTACTAAGAAAGAGGTTAAGATTTATGAGGTATGTACACCTATGAATTCTTTGATGAAGATTGTAGAGGATAAGGTAGGTGTGGTTATGAAATAATTACTTAATATGTTAATTGGATCTAATTAGAAAATTAAGGAATGTCTGGTTATCAAGGATGATAGTTATATTGTTGAAGTTGACGAAGTTGATGCTGCTGAAATTGGAATTGAGATTCCTTTGGCTGAAATTGATAACCTTGTTGTGACATTTGCTATGTTTGATAATGTTTGCAATATGGACATTACTATTGATGAGATTTTTGTTGGTGAGTATGAGGGGGCTTGTGATAAATATTTTATTTGTGATTATTTCCATGATGATGATGGACAATTATAGACTTAGTTGTTTCAGTTGAGTGCTGACTTATTGCAGATATTACCTAGAGGATGTGAAGACACATGTTTCTTGGTTAATGTTGGTGCTAATCAAGTTGTTTTTGTGAAAGATGATGTTGTTTCTTATGTTGAAGTGCAGGTATGGGGAGAGAAGCAATATTCATTTTATGGGAATGTTGAGCATAATTATTCAATTTTATATTGTCATTGATGTTACACAATTGTCTACAACCAAACTGGGCACAATCAGTGTATGCCAAGTTACTTTTAGTGTTTACCGAGTTCACTCAGGCATTCAGAAAATCTAGTTTCAACCGATAATGGTTGGGCATCAAAGCATTATAGGGTATGTGCAAGATCATGGTATGCCAAAAAGTTGTGATGTGAAAAAGTAGTCATGATAGGTAGACTGATTGAAAAGTAGCTATAACTTTCAAATAATATAAAATTTTTGAAATCCAAAATAGGAGTCACATTCTATGCTTCACCTACTACAATAAAAAAATAAAAAGTATTCAATGTGATGAAGTTTAGACTAACTTAAGGTGGTCAGACATGAGACCTTTTATATTCTAGAAAATTTGTAGTAGAAAAATAATAATTAAATATTTACTTGGAAAAAAAATACAAAAAAATATGCATTACATTTGGACATGAGTCTACTACTTATATCTAGAACCTTGTAAAAAATATTATCATTTGATTGTGTTTAAGGTGGTCATACATACACCTACTTCTTATCTTTTTAGTCCTGATTGATAGAATGATTGAAAAATATCTATAGCTTTCAAAAAATATAACATTTTTGAAATTTGAAAGTTGAGTCACATTCTATGATTTTCCTAATACAATAAAAAAGTACAAAGTTTCCAATTTGATGAAGTTTAGACTAACTTAATGTGGTCAGACACATGATTTTTTATATTCTAGAAAAGTTGTAGTAGAAAGTTCATAATGAATTATGTACTTCGAGAAAATTACAAAAAAATATGCATCACATTTGTACATGAGTCTACTACGTATATCTATAATCTTGTAAAAATATATTATCATTTTATTGTGTTTAAGGTGGTCAGACATACACCTACTTCTTATCTTTTTCCTGAAATTTTCATACTACTGCATTGAAATTTGAAAATTTACCACATAGAATATATTTGTTTTTTAAAAGGGCTAGTAGCTTAGAAAATAGATTCAATTTTCTACAGATTCTCTTCTTACACATTTTTTATATAAGATTGATAACTTGTTCAAATATTTATGTCAACTTTCCAAACCCTGATTTTCTAAATTTTCATTGCCACTTAAGGGCCTAGTTTAGCATACCCTAATCCTGTACTGATGAAGGGTGCTCCCCTTAATACCACAAACACGTAACAGAAACAAAGAAACAACAACAATTTGCAAGAACAGAAAAATGGGCTTCTTATTATCTCCACAAATGTGGAATTACAAACTTTCAGAATTACAATATGCAAAGCCACATGGGCATTTTACTTACAATATCAAGCCT
>MU227008.1:440802-456517 GCA_018584345.1 Thuja plicata
GTTGCAAGGTTTTCAGCTAATCCTAGAGAGAATCATTTGATGGCTATCAAAAGGATTCTGAGATATCTTAAGGGCACTGAAGATTATGGATTATGGTATAAGAAAGGAGGAAAATTTGATTTGAAGAATTTTACTAATGCTGATTGGGAAGTAAGTTTTGATGATAGGAAGAGCACCAGTGGTGGAGCATTATTTCTTGGAAAGAGGTTAGTCTCCTAGACTAGTAAGAAATAGAATTGCATCTCTCAGTTGTACTTTGGACATTGTGGCAGTCTTTTCCACAACATATTTTGGAGTGACATGGTGAATCCAGCCTAAAATTTGGTTCTTGTGTCATAGTGCATTAAAATTAGATTTCTATTTATATTTTAGAGAGAGTACTCCTTTTATTGTTGCTTTTAGAGTAGCATGGTGAATCCACTTTGATATTTTATAAGGGAGAGAGAGGAGAGGGGAAAAGTGAATTAAAATTATATTTCTATTTATATTTTAGAGAGAGTACTCTTTTTATTGTTGCTTTTAGAGCAGCATGGTGAATCCACTTTGATATTTTATGAGGGAGAGAGAGGAGAGGGGAAAAGATAATGAGAGAGGGAGAGAGGTAAGGGAGAAAGGGAAATAGGAGAAAGGGAGAGAAACCTTTCAAATTTCCCATAATGGATTATGCCAATACCTACATTTATGTTATCTGCAATCTTAAAAATGTACCTATCTTCTATTACAATGTTGGCTAGGGGAAAATGAAAGAATGGAACCTCTAATTGTGAAATATTAGTCAGAAGCAAATGGTTCCAAGTGCCCGGCTTCATTAAATATTTTTTAGGTACTCTTAAAGGTTTTGGGAACCCTCTTTTAATGCACATATTTTCTTTCTACTTTCTTCACATAATGCTCTCATAATTTTCAAAGCCACAGTAATTGTCACTTTTTCATTATCTTTGAAACTGTATATGCACATACCACCAAGGAAATCAATTCCATTGCAATTATCCATCTTATCAACTTACGAAATCATTTTGGGATGTCCTCGACTATTTGGAAATGCTCTATTTTCATGAATGTTACTTGTTGACTTAAAAGAGTAAAAGAGTTGCAAGATTTGCATATTTTTTTAGTTAGTTTGTGAGTTGGTATATTTCCTCTTCAATGTCGTGGCATCTCGATTTGATTTATAGAAACAAAAATATGATTCGGTTTCCTTTTATTATTTAGAATGTTTGGTGTTTCTTTTGTGTCAAGTGATTTTAAAATATTTATGGTTAGAAATATGTGATCAGGTTATGTTTAATTGAAAAATCAAATTGCATTTTTTGATATTATTAAAGTGATCACAGTTTTATTTAAACAATTGTATACACATTACGTGCACTTTTTAGCTTTTTTAGTTGAGTGGCCACTTTTTTCTTCACTGTCTTCATGCACATGCTCATAATTTTTGGAGAAATAGCCATTACATTACTACAAAATAGTGCAGTATCCCCACAATGTCAATGAGTGACCATATAATCCTACAGAACAAAATTTCCCCAGAATTGAAGGTTCACCTTACAAAACAACTTCTTAAACTTTATATGGGTAGTACCTTAATACATGACTATGATAGATATATACCCTACACCTTATAGACCCAGCAACTAAAACTGAAAGTATTGGAATTGGTTTTTTTAGAGGTGTTGACATTCATGTCAACATATGTTTCAGTTGAAGTCTTAGGAATACTGGTTATCACTAATATAGGGAAGACTGAGATAAGTGTATAGAAATTATACAATATTTTAGAGCATGCAAGCATGGAGATGTATACAAGGATGAGAAAGAATCTTATATCTATGGTTGCTTGACTTAATCTTACTATTGGCAGAAGTTATAGTTATTTTAGTCAAGACTAGTTACAAAAAAAGAGATAAAGAATTGTGACAGAGTTGGTCTCTGAGTTTTGGAGATAGCTTGGATACGAGCACCAGTTATTATTTGTGAGCTTAAGGCATGGTAGAAGATATGTTGGAGAATGTTAAATGTGATTTCTGGGTCGCTATGTTCTTGGTGACATCATTTGAAGCATGTGATCTTGTGAAGATCTATATGTGGTCAACTACAATGATGAAATGTGTTTAGAGGATGGCGACCGTGGATTAGGGATCTTAGAGAATAATTGATGAATTGTAATTAATGTTTACTTGTGTAAGGTATCATGTGTATCTTACAAAGGTGGTGTAGAATCACTATGACAATAGGGGTAAATTCATTAACCCGATGGAGATCCAAGAGGAGTTGAATACATATAAAGACTACAAGGACCTAAAAGGTCTCAAGCATTGTAATTTGGGTCATTAGTGCCTATTGGAATGTAAACAAGTCAATGTAATGTAGAGTTTCCATGATAAGGCAAATATCCCTACAAGGGTCATCGTGTAATGGGAAAGGGAGCTAGTAGTCTTAATAGGTTTGATGGAGTTAAGAACATGAAAATGACTTGTATGGTCATGAGAAACAATGTAATAAGGTAGTAAGGTATAGTGCTGCCTAAATTGGGAATGAAGCCTTAAGGGCTAATAAGAAAGATTCAAGGATATAAGGTCTAATAAGAGTTAATGGTCTTAGGGTTAGTAGTAAAGGGTTGGTTTATGGTTTTGAATTAATTTATCAACCATTTGAAAGTATATGGATTCATTAGATATATGGTTGTTAATTTGACAACTTAGTTGTCAACTTGACAACATTTTAAACCTTTGTAATTTCTAAGGACCAATCAATTCCAACTGATTATAGTCAGTTTGGAAGGAATTTATAAGTGGTTGGTTGATCTTTTGAGACCTATATTATAATGTAAAAGATAGAGGAAACATAGAATGGTCGGAGTGATAAAGTTTTATAAAGTTTTGAGTCAATAAAATGAATATGTTCATTGTATTTCACTAGTTTTCTCTATAACAGTCCTATTGTTTTATGTTTCCAATGGTGGTAAAGATATATATGCATTAAAGTGTTGATTGGGGATTTTAGTGGCATAAATTAAGATTAATTTGGATTTTTAATGGTGGCATTTTGTTAAGATTTGCAAAAGTTATCTACATTTTACCAAAAACTATCTAAACCATGACTTAGGGTAACCTAAGAGGATAAACATGTAGTTTCTCTTGGTTGGCACATTCAAAAATTCTCACATCTTTGAAAATGATGTGGAGGGGGTTTATGTTAATTTTATTGGAGGTTGTAGGTGTCCATGCAGGAGGAGGCACATGTTTGAGTGCAGAGAAGTGAATGTACAGTCATAGGGAACAATAAATTGACTGTCATAGTCTTGAGAATTTGGTTTTATCCACAAGCTAGATGAATTATATATCCACAATGGCTTATGAGAGTGGATAATAAGGGAGTATAAAACCTTTCCAAGGTCTTTGAGGATAGTTCCCAAGGGAAGGGATAGACAAAAATAAGTACAAAGGTTTGTGTTTACTGCCACAATACGATAGTGACATGGTGAATTTGTTTTGTTTTTGTTTGATATTGAGTTTAAGGAGTCAAATGAACATGGAGGGTAGTTGGACAAGATACCAAGGGGTATAGGAATATCTAGATAGTGTCCCAATTTATTTATTGGTGTGGGGACACATTGGAATGGTTGGTGGTAGTGATTGTTCAATACAAAGAAGTTGACTGTCATAGTTGACAAGTGTGGGGATTCATAGTAGTTGTGTTGGAAGAATAAATTAAGGGTTTTAGGGGGACATGTAGAAGAGTCCTTTTGTGTCAAGGAGTGGTGGATCCATAAAGAGTGATCCAATTTGATAGGTTAAATGAAGGAAGGGAAGCATTAGTGTTTGGGGATACTCACAACACTATATTGTCAATATGCATGTGTAGGTAAAATGAATGAGTGCAGACTAATCATGTGGAGTCTAGTGGAGGAGAAGATTGTTGAATTTCCACTAGTATCTTCATCACAAGGGTCTATATATTTTTTTGTGCATTATGGAGGTCTTAACAAACTGAACTTATTATTTATTGTAAACTTGTAGAAAAGAGAGTTGTGTCCTTATGAGGTAGCATGGATGTGTAATGTGGAAGATACGAGCTTTTAATTGTGAAATTTTCTAGATGTAGAGAAGAGGTAGTGATTGTGATGAAATTTAGTGGAACTATTTAAGAAAAGAAATTTTCTATTAGTTAGTTCATTGGGGATTGTTACTCCTATATCTGTATTTCAAACAGTGAGTCCAAAAGGTGGATTTAACCTTCACATTTGGGAAGTATGTCTAGGTAGTGAGCCTCTTATTTCTCTTGACTCCTAACATGGTATGTCCTTTAACAAGGACTATGTATTGTATGTAATAATTAGCTTCTAACAAGGCCAAATCTCCTAACATGGATACTATAGTTTTAGTACATTATTTGTGAGTGCTAATTCCCACTAGTTTTTTTTCCTTCACAGGGTTTCCTTGACAACAATTGATTATGTTATGCTGTTGTATTTGATGTGTTCATATTTACATTGATTAATTGGTTTAAAATTTTTAAATTTTAATTATTTGGCTCACAACTTATTCCCCCCCTGATTTGTCCATGGACTATTATTGCTAACAATTGGTATCAGAGCTTCTAGTCCTTTGAGAGAAAGATTAACAACTTTAGGTGATCCTGAAGATGTCATACTATAGGAAGGAGAGTCCAAAATTTGACCTTGAAAATTTTGACAGTTGGAAGAATAAGATGTGAACACATCTACTTTGTTTAGGAATTGACTACTCGATTATTAAAAAGAAGGACGAAAAGATCAAGCTTGAAGATGAATTAGATAAATATAATGAAGATCAAAATAAAATATTTAGTTGTAATATGGTTGCAAGAGAAGCATTGATCAACTCACTCTCTGAGGGCGAGTTCACTCATGTTAAAGACTTGGATTTTGCACATAATATATGTACAAGACTAGAGACGTTATGTGAAGGGGATAAGTTTACCAAGTAGATGAAATTGTAGAATTGGAAGACTAAGATGGAGAGTTTAAGAATGAAATATGATGAGAATGTCAGAGAATATATAGAGAGGGTTACAACAGTTTTTACAAGGATCAAAAAATCTGGAGGCACATACACTAAAGAAGAACTGATCGCAAAGATTCTTAGATCTTTGACTCATGTTTATAAGATTATAGTTCAATTGATAGAAGAGATCATACCCTTGACACTGAACTTCAATAGATAGATATTGATTTCTAATTTGACCACCTTTGAGGCTGCAGAGCTAGGAGATACTTTACCTAAGGAAACATTTTCATTCAATGCGGTTGTGTACAATGACAAAAAGGCTTTATCAAGTCTTGTGAGCAAAAATAGAGGTAAAATGTATGAATAAATTGGTTAATATGTTGATGATTAGGAAAACATATTATAAGAGGAAAGAAAACTAGATGAACTTATGGCTTTGATTGCAAGAAGAGAAAAGAGAGGTAAGGGTAAATTTGAAGCGAAGTTACCCCTAAAGTGTTTTTCATGTAATAAGATTGGTCATTTTGCATCTAGATGTCCCACAAGGGTTCCTAAGCATAAACCTAAGTTTCATAGAATAGATTATTCTATTGATAAGGGATGGTATTATGCAAGTGAAGGTGGTGTAGCCAGATTTGATGATAACACCCCAAAATTGATCATTGGAGTAGGTTCAATTTCTCTTGATGTAAAAACTAATACTAATAATGTATTTCTTATTGATGGACTTAAGCACAATTTTTTGAGTGTTGAAAATCTTGTAGACAATTGATATCATTTTAAGTTCAATGATTGGAAATTTACTATCAAAAATTAGTGAAGATATTTTATCGCATTAGGTACAAATTCAAGAGGTAATGTGTTTGAATTGAAGTACTACAAAGGATACTTGTTTTGTTGCGAAGGTTGATGACAGTTGGTTATGGCATAGAAGGTTTTTCATATAAATTTTGATAACATTATGGAAGCAAGTATAAAAAATTGAGTTAGAGATTTACCAAAAATTGTGAAGCCATCTTACACCATGTGTAGAGAGTGAGTGATGGGTAAACAAACTAGAACCATTTTTTAGAGAAACTCTTACTCTGCAAAGGGGAAGTTGGATCTGGTGCATACATATCTCTGTGATCCTACAAGAACAAGATCATACTATGGAGAAAGTTATTTATACTCTTTTTTTATGACCATTCTAGGATGATTTGGGTTGCATTTATTAAATAAATGTCTAAAAAATTTGATAATTTTAATATTTTTAAAGAAAAAGTTGAGAATGAATCAATGATGCAAAGGGTTTAGGGCTCTACTGATTTATTTCCTCAAAGTACTCCCAATCTCTCCTAACAATCCAATGGTTATCTCTCATTGTGTTCTTATCCAATATGGATCTCCAAGATCCTCACTATCAACTTATCCTCCAAGGTATAGTTGATTTGTTGAAGATTCCAACACTTCTAGGTCAAACTCGTCCAACTAGCTCTTTAATTATGTAGGTTTATTCACTAGGTTTCCTCCTAGAATCCAAAACCCTTGCTTAGGATCTTCCCACACATCCACTTAGGCTCTTGTCTATGTTCTTGTCCCATTCAAAAGTCTTTAGAAACCTTTCCCACACTTTTGGATACTTTACCAATCTAATTAGTGTCAAATTCACTAGGAGGCTTAATTGGCTTGTTTCCTAGTAGGTCCAATTTAACAATTTTTGGGATTAAGCTCTTAAATACTCAAAAAAAAACCCATATAAGACCCTTAAAATCTTCAAGGTATCCATAAAACCTATCAAAATTCAAAATCCTATCTTTCGAATGCACACACAACCCTAGTTTCTATCAGGCCCTAAATTTCAGCCTATTAATTAAGCCTCTAGACTAGTCTTGACCAATTGCCACCAAACTGATCTTCAAAGTTTGTTTCACCTCCTCCCAATTTTTAATCCTTCAAGGAGACTATCTTGGGCTTCTACAAATTCCTCTAAGTATTTTCCCCAAGATCATGCGTGCTTGAACCAAATCCATCTTCACCCTGTCCAGGCTCACCTGTTCCCAATAGTCAGCCATAGGGCTTTAAACTTGTTCTATAAACCTCATCACAAAAAGAAAATGAAAAAAAAAACCTTATGTATAGAATATAACCTTTCATCCCCTATGGTTTGAGCCATTTCCACCAGTGGATGCTTAGGCTAGAGCCATTTTGGGCACTGACTCTGCAAATGGAATTATAGAGCAGTGACCTTAAAATTAATGTAACACTATACTCCTATAACTTAAAAGAAATATAAAGTATGAAAAAGAAAGATAAAATGAAACAATACACCCTAACGGGGTCCTATCTCCTTGCCCAATCCATATACAGTCGTATAGAATGTAGAAGGCACTATGAATCACAAGAATACAGTCACAAGCATCCGTACAAAAGTACAAAAAACAAGTTGCGCAATAAAAACTTTCATTAACCCCTCCAAATAATCAAATCCATGCTGATATACCAAGAATGATCAGTTAATACCACTCTAACTTCATTTTACAACTTCTTCCAAAAGTTGCTTGGGCAACTTTTCAATGTTGCTAGCAACTTTTTCATTTTTTGCATTTTGACTTCTTTTGTCAAATCGATGGTCATGGTTGACTTCTATGACCATAATTAGGATATTAAGGGTCCTAAGACACACCCTAACCCCAAGATACACAAAATAACACATTTTGTCTTTTTAGGTCAAAATGACCACAATATCCTTCATGAGCTCATTTGGCTCTTACAACATGGAAATGACCTCAAATTGGATCCAACCTAGTGGACCTTATTTTAACTCACAAAAAACACATAACCTAACCATAAATCACACCAAACACACCAAAATGGGAGGTTCTCTTCACCATACTCTCCTGGGACAAAGAACTCAAGTCCCTTGAGTTAGGAGGTCTTCAATGGTGACCCCATGCTTCAGAATGTCCATCTCTATCATCCAAGTCACTTTAGCTTTAGGTAGTCCCTATCACTTAACTAGATAATCCTTGTAGATACCCTTCCTTGTCTTTTTTATCACCTTAGTATCAAGTATATAGTCTAACTGTAGTGGGATTGGGTTTGGAAAATCCTTCATCCAATCTTCATCTCCCAGATCTGTAAGTGTGGTTTTACCTATGTCTGGAGATGTTCCTTATAGGGATATATGTCACAAATATTAAAGATTGGTGAAATGCCCAAATCAGGAGGCAATTCCACTTCATATGCATTCTTTCCATACTTGTGCAATATTTTCAAGGGTCCTATCTTCTTCATGAGTAACTTTGTAGGCTGTCCCTTGGGTAGTCTTTCCTTTTTGAGATAAGAAAGGACCAAGTCCCCCACCTTGAACTATAATTCCCTTCTTGTCTGATATACCTTGGCCTTATACTTCTCCACTTGTTTTAGTAGAGTCTTGTTTACTTGGTCATGAATTTCTTTCACTGACTTCTTTCCAATTTAACTTCTCTCCAACATATGTTTTCATGACCTTTTAGCTTTGTCTTTTCAAACCAAACTCTTTACCAGGATCTTCTACTTCTTCATACTCAAAGTATTCATCCATCTCATTAATCCAATCGATCAATTATTTTAGCCTAAGGCTTCCAACAAATGTAGAAACTTCTATCTTAGGTCTTTTCCTAATTTTGGATACAGCTCTCATAAATCTAGCCTCCTCTAGATCTATGGCATCTTCTAAAGCTACTTTAAAATGAAATTATTCTTTAGATTCTTCACCATTATCTCAGTGTTCTTTAGATGCATTATTTCTTTGCAACTCTTCGTGCAGATCTTGTACTTGCTTCTGCAAAGCTTGGAAATCTTCAATATTGAACTCTACCTTAGGTTCTTCCTCTGTGATCTCACAGGTTCTCATCAGAGGCATCTTTGATCCACAAATCTCCAGTGAGTGAAACTTTTCTATGATGCCATATGATGCAGTCAAGATCGGAGGGTCCAGAAATGGATTGTCCAAAATTTTAGCCAACAACCATAAAAATAGAAACAACCAATAACATAGAAATATATTCAAAATTCAGCTTTATATTATCACAGATAATCGATTACATCATACATGCTGAGTTGTAAGGCCCTCACGGTTATGGATAAATATAAATAAATCACACTAAGATCTATCACCAAGATATTCTACAAGCATTAGGCCATTTACCTTCTTCCAAGACATACAACCCCTTACCCAACTTCTCAGATCTAACACTGATATCCCAACTCAAATTTGATGTCGTAAGCTAAGAATGAAATACAATTTAAACACAAGAGGCAACCAACATGTAAGCCTATAAGATCCACAAAAACTAACATTGGAGAAGCCAATGACCCAGATTTAGGTCTACCCAATCCCCAATGAGAGATGAAAATTAAATGACGTGACCCAATTTAAATATACATTGTCAACCTCAAGATATAACAAACCAGAACCTAGTCAGTAAGAATACTACCGGGCCAACCAAGTCTACTAGGAGAAACAACCAAGAAAAAAGAAAAAACCACTAAGTTAGCAATAGTAATCGAGTCACCAGTAGTGACTGAGTTCCAATAAACACTACTGAGGTTAGTAACTGAGTCAACCAACCACTGATCAATAGGAAACTAAGCAACCAAGTACTCAATTGAGGACTCCTCTAAGCTGCCAAACTCCAAAATCAAACTTTTTTTTTGATACAGGATTTCCAAGAATCCTTGGATGCTCTTGCATCACTTATGCAGCACACAAGAACTTCAAGGTATATCAAATGCATTTGAAATTTTCATTCCTGAATGGAGATCTAGACAATAATTTGTATTTGAGAACTAGAGAAGATGGAATCTTTATTGTTGAAGTCTTTATAGAAGCTATTATTTTTGCATGAAATGATGAAATGAGAAAGAAGTTTTATGAGGAAATAAATTTTCTCCTTGGTTTGCAAATTACTCAAGATAAGCATGGTATTTTCATCTCTCAATCTAAGCATCTTAAGGAATTGTTGAAAAAGTTTGGAATGGAAGATTGTAAACCTGTTGGAACACCTATGGTTAATGGTTGCAAGATTACTACTATTGATGAATCTCAGAGTGTTTTTTAGACAAAGTAAAGATCCATGATTGGAGGCTTACAATATATAACTCACACTAGACTAGACATTGATAATGCAGTTGGAATTGTTGTGAGGTTTCAAGAAATTCCTAAAGCTACTCATCTTTCTATAGTTAAGAGGATATTGATATATTTGAAAGGAACTTTGGAATATGGTTTATGGTATGAAAAATCTGATAATTTCACTTTGCATACTTATACTGATGTTGATTGGGCAGGAAGTGTTGACGACAGAATGAAAAAAAGTGGTGGTGCATTTTTTCTTGGAAAGTGATGTAAGTTTTCCAATGGGCTTGCTTGCACAACCAACTAAGAAGATCTTCTTTATCTTCTTCAATGATCCTAATCTCCTCTAGGTCCTTATTAGGCTTAGATCATTAACTAAGTCCTAATCCTACTCTCCTCTAAGAGTCTCCACTTGTGCTTCACCCTTTTGAAAGACTAACACCCTATAGATAGTGCAAGTCACCACTTCTCCAACTTACACTTAGAAGAGTCTTAGTGTCAAATTCCACACTAATCTTCATGAATCACTTGTAGGGGTGTCCAACACCATGTAGACATTGCATTTGAACAAATTAGAATTCATCTTGAGGAATCCCCCTTCAATTTTCAATCAAGTTCAAGTTTGTGTCTTCAAGAGGCCTAATTAGGCTTATCTCCTTGTAGCCCTACACAGTGTGTTTTTCTCAATTTTTGCAAAAATTTTCGAAAGACTTAAAAAATTTAAGACCATATCCAGATACCCTTTTCCACTTGACAAAGGATTTTACAGGTCTCAGACCCCTAAGTCATCCATATAAAGGATTTTGTAGGTCTCAGACCCCTAAGTCATCTTAACTATTTGGCATGAACTCGACCAACCTAGCATGTCAAGGTAACACTAAACCCTAACTATACATGTACTTGGATTGTATAGTAACCTCTTCCCCTACTCATGAAAACTCACTGTTACTCCTCCAAACCTTTAATCGGACACTGCATGCTCGCTTGGGGCTTGGATCTAAAAATAGAAAATTGCACTTCTAAGACTCCTAACTCTATAATTATGTACTTTAATCACTCACCTATCTTTTCCATCTACCTTTAGGTTTTTCCCATGGTTATATTTCATGGGGGAGACATGACTTGACTGATTGGTCACGACAGGACTAGTGAACCTCCTAGTTACAAAACAATTTACCTACGATTGTATACTAACTCTAATCAACTAACTTAATAAATGAAAAGTGTCTTTAATCCTCCTAAGAACACAAAATGATCATTATTTTCAAGGTATCAATCCATCCAATGTGAGACTATCAACACAAAATGCTCAGGATTACTGAGAAACTCACAATTTGCAGAGTTCTATTCACTTCTAACTTGTTACAATCAAAAACTAACTTCTTGATTTGAGTCTCTCATACACTAGATGCCTTCTTCCACCATTGTAGGGCCTTCTTGGTTTATTTCACACTCCTAGTTTCAAGGATAATCTGATGTAACTATATTGTATGCAACATTTGCAATTATTGCAAATGTTATCATGACAACAAAATAGCAACTTTTGGCATCTTTTCAATTATGTCTCCTCCCATAATTTTAGGATCTCTATCCTCTCTATTTAGAGGATCCAAGATCATTAAAGACCCTCTAGCATCTCTATGTCCTCATTTATGAGATTAGGACACATTCAATACTCCAATCCATCAACTAACAAATAAGCCTAAGAATGTGAAAACTACAAACAATGGCTATTGATGTGACATTAGTCCTAATGACTAAGTCACTTAGCCTACATTGCAAAGACCTACTAAGGTTGAAAAATAACTAACCTATCTTGACTTGGCTAATGTTAAGTACAAGCCAAAAATGAACAAAAATGGAGGATAGCCTAGGTGCTTCTGCACCATCCTCCCCAAAACAAAAATATCAATCTGCCCTTAGATTGAGGATGCTTGGATCAATCCCCATATTCTTGAACTCTAATTCTTTGACCCATATTCCATCTGCATTTGTTTTATCATGTCTTTTGATCAAGTGCTCCTTATACTCTTTGGTTCTGGTCTTCTTGTACACTCTTGTATCCAATATGTTGTCAACACCTATGACTGTAGCAGGGGGTAATTATAGCTCCTCCACATCTTTGATTACTTCTTGAAGACTCTGATCCATGTCTTACTCTGGTCCTTTGTAGTGTACTAAGTCTATAATGTTGAAGATAGATGACAGTCCATTGTCATCCATGAGTTCAACTTTGAATGCATTATCCCCATACTTATCCATGATAGGACAAGGGCCTATCCTTCTCATCTGCAACTTGTGAGGGACTCCCTTCTACAATTTTGATTTTTTGAGATGTACCATCACCATGTCACCCACATTAAACTCAAATTTCCTCCTACTTTAATCACCCTTTGCCTTATGTTTCAAGGTGTTCTCTGTCAAGGTCTTCCCAACTGTATCATGTATCTCTTGCATGGCTTGAGAAAAATCATCTGCATATCCACTTTCTTTCACTCCATCCTTCAAGTCTCTCAACTCATAGACTCCTCTAGGATGTAATCCATACACCACCTCAAAGGGGCTCTTCCCTATTGACCTATTGATGGTGTCATTATAGGCATACTTAGACTGTCCACTCAATTAATCCCATTGCTGTCCATACTCCTTTGTTAAGAACCTTAGTAGATTTCCAAGGATTCTATTCACCACTTCAGTCTATTCATCAGTTTGAGGATGGTAGGAAGATTGAAAGGATAAATTAGTGCCTATTCTTTGCCAGAGTCTTCCAAAAATGACTCATAAATTTGGTGTCTCTATCAGACACAATGCTCTGAGGTAACCCATGGATTCTTACTATCTCTTTGAAGAATAGAGAAGCTATTTGGCTAGCATCATTAATGGTCTTGCATGTTACAAAGTGAGCCATTTTACTAAACCTATCCACAAATACATACACACTATCCATGCCTTGTCTTGTCTTGGGTAACCCAACTAAAAAATCCATGCTTAAGCAATCCCATGGTCTAGTAGGAATAGGTAGGGGTTGATAAAGGCCAGCATTTGATGAAGTACCCTTGGCTCTTTGACACACTATACAACTCTCCACATACCTTTTGACATCAAAATTCATCCTCGGCCAATAGTAGAGCCTTTGAACTAGTTCTTGTATCTTTTTGATGCCAAAGTGACTACTCAGTGCACCATTGTGCTTCTCTTGAATCATGTTCTCCCTAATGGAGCCTCTAGGGACACATATCTTATTACCTTTAAACAAAAGGTTACTTTGCAAAGTATATTCAGCATACTCACTATGGAAATGGTTCTTGTATTCAACACATACCTTGTAAATGTCTTCAAATTCCTCATCTTTAGTATATAGATCCTTGAAGTGATCTATTCCCATGCTCTTCAATTGTATCTCTTGGATGGTAAGAGCTCTTCTTGAAAATGCATCAGAAACTTTATTGCGGACACCTTTATTATATTTGATGTTAAAGGTGTAAGCTTGTAGGTTCTCAACCCACTTCATGTCCTTATGGCTCAACTTCTCTTGAGAATTCAGAAAACTTAAGGCTTGATTATCCAAATAAACAATGAACTCCTTGGGCAGCAAGTAGTGCCTCCACTTTCTCAAGGCTCAAGAACCAATGCATACAACTCAAGGTCATAAGAAGAATACTTATTTTTTGCTTCACTTAACTTCTCAGAATGAAATGCTACTGGTCTACCCTCTTGGCTTAGGATAGCCCCAATAGCTATGTTGCTTGCATCATGTTCAATTGTGAAAATCTTCTCAAAGCTTGGAAAGACTAACACTGGTTGGGTAGCAATCTTTTCCTTCAACAACTAAAAGCTCTTAGTGGCTTGTTCATTCCATATGAATTTGGTCTTCATTCCTCCTTTGATTGTGTCCAACATTGGAGCACAAATAGAAGTAAATTTCCTTATAAACTTCCTATAATACTGAGCAAGGCCATGAAAACTCCTTACCTCTAATACTGTCCTTGGAGTAGGCCAATTCATGATGGATTCTACCTTACTCTTGTCCATTTTCAGATTTCCATGAGATAGAACAAATCCTAGGTACACTAGCTTTGTTTTTATGAGCTCACACTTCTACAAGTTAATCATTAACTTCTCTTCATGTAGCCTCTTAAGGAATAACTCCACATGCTTGAGATGTTCCTCTCTTGTCTTACTAAAGATGAGTATATCATCCAATTATACCACTACAAACTTTCCAATGTGATCCTTGACTACTTCATTCATCAAACTCATAAAAGTTGATGGAGCATTTGATAAGACAAATGGCATGACTAGCCATTCATATAGCCCTTCAATGGTCTTTAAGGTTGTCTTCCATTCATCTCCTTCATTCACCCTTATCCGGTGATAGTTACTTTTTAAATCTATCTTGGTGAAGTACCTTGCACCTACTAGACAATCCATCAAGTCTTCAATCCTAGGGATAGGGAACCTATATCTGATAGTGATCCTATTAATGGCTCTAGAGTCAGTACATAATCTCCAAGTACCTCCTTTCTTAGGGGCTAGGACTATGGCTATAGCACAAGGACTAATACTCTTCCTTATAAAACCTTGTTCTAACAACTCTTGAATTTTCCTAGCCATTTCCTCATTCTCTTGAGGGGTCATCTTATAGGCTACCTTATTGGGTAGGGTAGTTCCAGGAATAAGGTCAATCTTATGGCTTATGGGTCTTATAGGGGGGAATTTTGATGGTTTTCCATCACTTACTATACCTTCATACTTCTATAACATTTCTTGTATCTCTTGTGGCAACTCTGTTCTCTTCGCTATTTTGTCTTCCTCTTCCTTGGGCTTCAACATTAGAGAAAAGAAAACTCCTTCTCCTGCTTCAATGGCCTCTAAGAACTCTTTCTCACTCACCATTATCACACTGGGACCAGCTATCTTCATCTCTCCATCTTCTAACAATGACTAAATTTTGAAAGTCATGTTATCCTTCTTGAAAGTATAGGAGTTCTTCACTCCATCATGGATAGCTTGGAAGTCAAATTGTCATGGCCTACCTAGGAGCAAGTGACATGCATCCATGGGTAGTACATCACATAGTACCTTGTCTTTATATCTCCCTATAGAGAATGTCACTCATGCTTTCTCATTCACTAAGACATGTTGTCCCTTATTGAGCCATGTTACCTTGTAAGGATGGGTATGAGGTAGCCTTGTCATGCCTAACTTGCTGACTACTTCCTCTGATACAATATTATCAGTAGACCCTAAGTCTATGATAAACCTACATACTTTACCCATCGCCTTACATTTGATTCTAAACAAAGACCTCCTTTGGCTTGGATCCTCCTTGATTGGCTCCTTGATCAGTGTTCTCCTTGTGCGTGCGTAAATGGGTACCTGTTAGATGGACACAAACACTTCAATAGATCATTGTTTTAGCAATATGGGGTTAGTAAAAGCATGAAAAATACATAAAACCCACTAAAGGTGACCTATTTCCTTCTAATCGAGGAATATTATGAACACCAACATATTAGCCCTCAGAATATGTTGATGGAACAGTGACCAATACAACCTAAATACGAAGGATTTGAGTTAAAATGAGCTAAAATGGTGAAACAAGCATGCAAACTAGTTATGAAAG
>MU227008.1:456971-467995 GCA_018584345.1 Thuja plicata
TAGAAGTGGGTGAGATAGGTTAGGTTAGGGTTTAAGGGAATATTAATAAATGAAATAAACTTATTTAATTCATTTAGAAATATAGGATTTAATTATTAAAACAAATAAATTGCTTTTTAATAATCAAAGGACTATAGCCTTTTTAATTAAATTAATAGGCTAGGGGAATGGGTTGGATTGCAAGTGATACTTTGATTTAGAGATTTATTTAATTCCATTATATTAAATACTATAGCCATGTTTGATTTAGATTTGATCTGATTGGTCGATATTGAATTGAATTGTATGGCTATAGTAGATAATATAAATCAGTGATAAAAATCACCTAGGACATTAAATTGATTCAAAGAATTATGCCAAACAGTAACAGGGTCGTTTGGACATAACTCGAGGGCATGATCACACTTAGGGCAAATAGGGTCCATAGTTATGACAGACCGAAATTAGGTGGTTACACTCCTCATCATGAGGTTCTCACCTTCCTCTAAATTTAATGGAAACTCAAGGTGTTTATCAGTTGCACTTGTGTCTTCTTGTACTAGATTAGCCCTCTTGTTACCTCCTTGAGAAGTACTACTCTTCTCTGGACACCTATAGGCAGGGTGTCCCATTTGGTTACAATGGTAACATTTCATATTGGAAATGTAACTTCCTCTTCCTTGTCCACCACTTCTACCTCTAAAATTAGAGTTCCTTCCTCTACCACCTCTATTGGAACTTGCTTCTTTCCACTAATTATATTTGACTTCTCCTTGTGTCCTTGATTCTAAACTCCTCCCACCATATCCACCTCTTTGTCCTCTACTATCTCTTCCTCTACCTCTTCCTTTAGAACTTTGTTCTTGCTTCCTCTTCCCTTTTTCTTCTATCTTCAAGTCCATTTGATAGAATTGGAAAATGGTTTTGAAGTTCACTAGACTCATGTCTTCTTTATTAGACCATTTAAGTCCATTCAAATACCTAGCTAGCTTGATGCTTTCATCTTCAACCACTTGTGACTATAGGCACAGCTTTTGGAACTCTTCATTGTAGTCTTGGACATCTAAGTATTTTTATCTGAGATTATGTCTCATCTTATGTAGCTACACTTCATAATCATCAGGAAAATATGTCTGCTTCATCTTAGTCACCATGCCCTTCCATGTGGCTATAGGACTCTTTCCTTCCTTCTCTATTTTAGTTTGAACAAACTTCCACCATGTGAGAGGTGAACCTCTCAATCTTGACTTGGCCACATTCACTTTTTGGGCCTCTATGATACCATCACATTCAAAATGGTTCTCTATGTTGTCTATCCAATCCACTATTGAATCTGGATCCATTTGTCCACTAAATAGTGGCACGCCCTCCAAAGCTTTACCACTTAAAGCCTTCAATGCCTTTAAGAAGCGTTCTTGGTCACTGACATGGTCAAGGGTTGGAGTTTCTACTTCTAGTTCCACTCCTTTCTCTCTAGCTTCTTCTTCTCTCTAGTCAATCTTATCTTTCATCTTCTTATCTTTGTCTTGGACTTCTCACAAGAGTTGTTCCATTTGAGACAACCTTTCTCTTAACGACTTGTTGTCTTCTTCTTGCTCTTCCACCTTTTTGGCTAACTCAGTATTAGTCACCATGACTTTGCTTTTTTTAATCCTCCAGTTGTATTCTCTCCTACTAATTTAGTAGGTTGAAACATCCACCACAAGCCTGATCTTTAATCAAGCTCTGATACCAATATGATGTAAGTGTTCCAATGGGCTTGCTTGCACAACCAACTAATAAGATCTTCTTTATCTTCTTCAATGATCCTATTCTCCTCTAGGTCCCTATTAGGCTTAGATCATTAAATAAGCCCTAATCCTACTCTCCTTTAAGATTCTTCACTTGTTCTTCACCCTTTTGAAAGACTAACACCCTATAGATAGTTCAAGTCACCACTTCTCCAACTTACACTTAGAAGAGTCTAAGTGTCAAATTCCACACTAATCTTCATGAATTACTTGCAAGGGTTTCCAAAACCATGTAGACATTGCATTTAAACAAATTGGAATCCATCTTGAGGAATCTCCCTTCTTTTTTCCATCAAGTTCAAGTTTGTGTCTTCAAGAGGCCTAGTTAGGCTTATCTCCTTGTAGCCCTACATAGTGTGGTTTTCTCAATTTTTGCAAAACTTTTCCAAAGAATTCAAAAATATAAGACCATATCCAGATACCCTTTTCCAATTTACAAAGGATTTTGTAATTTTGGGACCCCTAAGTCATCCGTACATAGGGTTCCTATAAACTAGGTGTTTTAGGGCTAATAGGCCTAAAAACTAGGACAGTCTGCAACACAATGTAAAACTCGCTCAAAAATTATCTTCACTATTTGGCATGAAATCAAACAACCTAGCATGTCAAGGTAACACTAAACCCTAATTGTAAATTTACTTGGATCATACAGTACCCTCTTCGCCTGCTCATGAAAACTCACTGTTACTCCTCCAAACCACTAACCGGACAATGTATGCTCGCCTAGGGCTTGGATCTAAAAATAGAAAATTTCACCTCTAAGACTCCTAATTATACAATTATGTACATTACTAACTCCCCTATCATTTCCATCTACCCTCAGGTGTTTTCCATGGTTAGATATCATGGGGGAGCCATGACTTGATTAACTAGTCCGGACAGGACCAGTGAACCTCCTAGGTACAAAATAATTTACCTACGACTGTATACTAACTGTAATCAACTAACTTTCTAAATGAAAAGTGTCTCTAATCCTCCTAAGAAGACAAAATGATCGTTAGTTTCAAGGTATCAATCCATCTAATGTGACTGTCAATACAAAAAGCTTGGGATTATTGAAAACTCAGAATTTGCAGAGTTCTATTCACTTGTAACTTGTTACAATCAACAACTAACTTCTTTATTTGAGTCTCTCATACACTAGATTCCTTCTTCCACCATTTTAGGGCCTTTTTGGTTGATTCCCCACTCCTAGTTTCAAGGATAATTTGATGTAACCATATTGCATGCAACATTTGCAATTATTGCAAATGTTGTCATGACAACAAAATAACAACTTTTGGCATCTTTTCAATTATGTCTCCTCCCTTTATTTTAGGACCTCTATCCTCTCTATTTTAAGGATCCAAGATCATTAAAGACCCTCTAGCATCTCTATGTCCTCATTTATGAGATTAGGACACATTCAAGACTCCAATCCATCAACTAACAACTAAGCCTAAGAATGCAAAAACTATAAATAATGGCTATTGATGTGACGTTAGTCCTAATGACTAAGTCACTTAGCCTACATTACAAAGACCTACTAAGGTCAAAAAACAACTAACCTATCCTAACTTGGCTAATGTCAAGTACAAGCCAAAAATGAGAAAACATGGAGGATAGCCTAGGTGCTCCTGCATCAGAAAGAGGTTGGTTTCTTAGTTAAGTAAGAAGAAAGATTGTATAGCTCAGTCTACTGTTGAATCAGAGTATGTTGTTGCTTCTATAAATTGTACACAGATTGTGTGGATGAAGTAGATGCTGAAGGAAATTAGGATTAATTTTGAAGAGCCAGTAATTATATATTGTGATAGTACAAGGATAGTGAATATCTCAAAGAATCATATTATGCATTCAAAAACAAAACACATTTTAATAAAATATCACTTTTTGAGAGACAAGGTTGCAGAAAAGGAATTCAAATTGGAGTACATTAGTACAAAGGAGAAAATAGCAGAAATAGTCACAAAACCTTTGTCAAAATATTCTTGTGAGTATCTTAGAGGCATGATTGGGGTGGGAACACCTCCTCAAAATAACTAAATGATGCATAAATGTATCATTCTAGTAGCTATCAGAGTTATATCAGTCACTAGACTTGATGCTTGGATATAGTCTTCAGGGGGAGTGACCGCAAAACATATCAGAACATATTTGCATGATCAAACACCTTGTTCTTGAAGGCACAGATATTTGAAAAAGCTACACCTTGAAGAGGTGGGATGGTCAAAGAAATATAAGAGATATGACACCCTTTTCCATTGATGTCAAAGGGGGAGAGATACAAGAAGAAAATCCCTATTATTTTAGGGGGAGCTGTGAAGAGGATATTGAGTATATTGTATTGAGAAGGATATTGTTTGGTTTGTTGGATTTAATCAAATGTTTCCATTAATTCCAATGGGGAAGATTGTTGGAAATAGTTTTTTTAGACATGTTGACATTCATGTTTTGTTATTGATGTCAATATATGTTTCTGTTGAAGTCTCAGGAAGACAAGTTATCAGTTATACATGGAAGAGTGATAGAAGTATAAGAACTGTTAGAATAGTCCGAAAGGATAACTGAGAGGGGGGGGTGATTTAGCTATTAGATAATTTAACACAATAGATACTAATAGACAACACTATAATTTGGTTACAAGGAAACCAAATGGTAAAAACCCTAGTAAGAATTAACACCCATAACAAACTATACTTGTTTATAATAATCCTTGTTAGAAGATCTTGTAACCCTATTAGGAGTTGTTCTTTACAATGAAATAAGTATAGTGACCCAGTTAAGGGTCTGAACCTGTTAGAAGTCTTTTACAAATAACCCTGTTACGAGTGAGGACTCACTGTCCAAAAGCTCACTGCTTTAATGGTGAAGGCTACAACCCTCTATAGAACATATATGCACTATATTTGATGATGAACTGTATAGTAGACCTGTTGTCTTGATCCGTTCCAATGTATTGTAATATTTCACTTCTTCTTCACATAGATCCTTGATGAATGAAACATAACTGATATTTTTCTCTGTACTTTTTCTGTCTCTTATATTATTCATTCACACTTAGTAATCCAAAAATGAACTACTATAAGTATCTTACTCAAAGTATGAGATCATGGGACCTGTTAGGAAACTCTTCATAACATCCTTGTTAGCTTAACTAACCATGCAAACATAATTACAACTACATAATATAAATTGAATAGATGCGACACTTCACAAAGTTGGCCTCACCAAATTAACTCTAATATTGCAATCTTGTTGAAAAATGTTTGGCACCTTTAGATAACTATCTTTAACTCATAACTAATCTTGAATATAAACACACATATCCTGAAGATAGGTGCAACTCAAGAACCAGTGCAATACATTGGCTCTGTACAAACAAACTCCAGAAACTATAATTGTCATTAACAGAATTACACAACACAACTGAAACTTTATATCTAAGTCTGCATGTATGAACAAAACATAAACAACATGTCAACAACATGAATATAACCATGCAAGGCTTGATAACATCATTCTGATAAGTACATACACAATACTACTATATATTATATGTTGTCATCAATGACAAACATACAATCAACTAGCTGCCAAAAGTAAATCTCCAACAATCTCCCCCTTTGACATTGATGGCAACATATGATATTAAAAACATTTTTAGAGCATGGTGTCTTCTTTCTTTTTACAATCTTCTCAATAACCTCATCAAAAATTCCTCTACACTTCTATAGCTCCTCTGTCTATGTTTTTAAGTTACATGATAATATACTCCCCCAAAGTATATACCCCCCTTACTATATACTCCCCCTTTGACATCAGTGGCAAAGGGCACCATAAGCAATTAGGCACAGGTACTACTCCAGAAGTAGAGTAGTCAACCATTCATCAGTCAGTATGGACTGATGTTCTTACTACTTTAACTAATCACACTTAGGAGAGGGAATTACTCCCAACTTCTCCCTAAGATACTCAAAAGTATCTTTTGATAAAGGCTTTGTGAAAATATCTGCCAACTATTCTTTGGTGCTCACATAGTCCAATTTCACTTCACTGTCTGCAACTTTTTCTCTAAGAAAATGGTATTTGATTTCAATGTGTTTTGTCTTTGTATGCATCATAGGGTTCTTGGACATGTTGATAGTGTTGGTGTTATCACAGTGGATAACAATAGGATTATCATCCTATATACCAAAATCTTTAACCATCTGCTTGATCCAAACCATTGTTGAACAATTCAATGCTGCTGCAACATATTCAGCTTCTGTTGTCAACTGAGAGATACAATTTTACTTCTTGCTTACCCAAGAAACTAACCTATCTCCAAGAAATACTGCTCCTCCATAAGTACTCTTCCTATCATCAATACAACCTGCCCAATCTGTATTTGTACACACATGAAGTTGTATATTCTTTGATTTAGGATACCATAAACCATAGTCTATAGTTCCCTTTCAATATCTGAATATTATCTTTATTGCCATTAGGTGATTCTACTTAGGTTCAGCTACAAATCTACCAACAATGCCAATTGCATTAGATATGTCTAGTCTAGATTGAGTAAGGTATATAAGTTTTCCAATCATAAATTTGTACAATGTTTTGTCAACTACTGTGGAATCATCTTCTTTAGAAAGCTTGCTTCCTGTTATCATAGGAGTTCACACTGGCTTGCAGTCTTCCATCTTGAAATTCTTTAATATTTCCTTCACATATTTGGACTGATTTATGAATATTCCTTTATCTATCTACTTTACATTCAATCCCAAAAAATATTTTATAGGACCAATCATGCTCATTTCAAATTCATTCTACATTTCTTTTGCAAATTGTACACTAATCTTGTCATTACCTCCAAAGATAATGTCATCAATGAATATGGAAACAAGTAATAATCCATCAGGTGTCTCTCTTATGAATGGGTTACAATCTTCTACTTCTTTCTTAAATCCAATCTTGGTAAGATAACCATCTAGTCTCTCATACCAAGCTCTTGGGGCCTGTCTAAGTCCATAGAGTGCTTTCTTCAATCTGCATACCATGTCTAGTTTATCTGATAGATTAAATCCTCCAGGCTATTCTATGTAGGGTTCTTCCTTCAAGTCACCATTCAGAAAGGCTGATTTGACATCCATTTGATATACTTTGAAGTCTTTGAATGTTGCATAGGCCAAGAATAACTTCAAGGCTTCTAGTCTTCTCACAGGGGAAAATGTATCAGTATAATCTATTCCTTCTCTTTGTGAATGTCCTTTACACACCAGTCTTGCTTTGTTTTTGACCAATGTACCATCTTCATTCATCTTCTTCCTGAATACCCAATTTGTTCCAGTCACATTTTTGTCACTAGGTCTAGGAACCAATTCCCATGTATCATTTTTTTATTATTTGATCTAATTCTTCTTCCATTGGTTTCTGCCAATTGGAATCCTTGCAAGCATCTTCAACATTTAAAGGTTAAATTTATGAAAGTAAACATACCTCTTCATCCACTGTTAAAATTTTTTCTTTAGATCTAGTCAAAACAATGCTACTCTGATTTCCAATGATATCATCTTTTGAAAGGTATCTAGATGTGAATTTTAAAACTTTTAGTGTGACATCCTCATCTGTAATCTATGATACTTCTTTGCTTGATTTAGGCTCATTACATGATACATCTATGTAATCAAACATTTCTTCAATAATAGTGTCTTTACTACTAGGCCTGGGTTCATCCTCAATCATAGGAGCATATTCATAGTACCTCTCTTGAATCATGAGCTTCTCATCAATATTTACATGAGTACTTTCAATTATCTTCTTTAATCTCAAATTGAAACATCTGTATGCTTTTCTTTTAGTAGAGTAACCAAGGAAAATACCTTCATCACTTCTAGCATCAAACTTACCTATGCCATCATCTCTCTTGATGTAGCACTTTCTGCCAAATATTCTGAAGTATTTTACTATAGGTACATTACCAAACCAAAGTTCATAAGGTGTCTTATCTATGCTTGGTCTTAGTTGTGTTTTTTTGATAGTATAGACTTCTGTATTGACTGCATCTCTCCAATAGGTGTGTACAACTTTTCCTTTAATATTCATAGTGTGCATTGTATCAAGTATGATCTTGTTCCTTCTTTCTGCTATCACAATCTGTTGAGGTTTTTTGGGTGCACTCAACTACCTTTTGATTCCATGATCTTCATAGTAGTCATAAAACTGACCGGAGGTGAATTCTCCTCCTCTATCTGATCTCAGACTTTAGTTTTAATCCAAATTCATTCTCAAATTTGGCTTTGAATATTATGAACTTCTCAAAGGCTTCAAAATTCGCCTTTAAGAATTCAACCCACATCATCCTTGAAAAATCATCAACAAAAAAAATGAAATACCTTTTTCCATAGTATGATCTAGTTTAAGTAGGACCTCATAAGTCTGTATGCACTAGGTCTAACTTGTTCTCAGCTAAGTTTTGCTTGCTTCTGAAAGAGCTCCTTACATGCTTTCCCATAACACATTCCCTGCACATTGTGTCAACTGGTCTTGCAATACTTGGAAGGTCTCTAACTTCCTTGACATTACTTATCTTTACTATATTATCAAAATTGATATGAAAGAGTCCAACTATCATCCACTTTTACAACAAAACAACTTACATCTGAATTGAGCTGAAAAACATTACCTTTTTTTTTATCCTGATGCAATCATGTCTCTGTCTTTGTTTCTAATAATGCATTTGTTGTCTTTGAATTCCAACTGATAACCTTTTTCAAGTAGCTATCCAACACTTAGTAAGTTGTGATGTAATCCATCAACATACATAACATCATCTATCTTTTTCTTTCCATCCAGGGTGATAGATCCTCTGCCTATGATAGATTTGGGAGTGTTATCTCCAAATCTAACCATACCACCTTTGTACTTGTCTATATGAAAAAATCTATCTTTATCACCTGTCATGTGGTGAGAGCATCCACTGTCAATGATCCAATCAATTTTGATGTCTTCTTTGCAAATTAGGGCTAACTCCTGTGCTTCCTTTTCATCTTCAATGTCCATTTCCTCAAGCAATGTTTCCATGTCTTTAAGGGCAACGAATCCAATTTCATCTTCTCCTGAATCTTCATCATTTACACCTTCTTCAGCATGATAGCATTCCTTTCTATATTTTGGTTTATAATCAGATCTGAATTTCTTTACTCTTGTAAGACACTTGGATGTAATGTGGCCGATCCTGTTGCATGAAAAACATTTCAATGGCAACTGTCCTTCATACTTTCCTTTGCCTTTCTTTTCTCTTTTAGTAATCATGGGAATGATTTCTTCCAGTTCTTCATCAACTTCTTCTTTCTTAGTATTTCTAGAGATGTGTAAAGGTTTCCTACCATGAGCTGAGGCTTTGAAGGCTGTTTCACTTTTGGGTTCAGTCTTCAATCTTGATATCTCAAATGTAAAGATTTTACTGATCAAAGTCTCTCTCTTGAAGTCTTGTGAAAATTTCATGGTTTCATCTACAATATTGATCTTTCTCTCATAGTCTATTGTTAGAGTATTTGTCAACTTGTCCATTATGTCTCCTTCTAATATTTCTCCACCATTGTTTCTGATTCCAGAAATTGCTTCATTTATCCTCTGATTGTAGGCACTGATGTTCTCTTCAGGTAACATCTCAAGGTTGTTGTATTTATTTTTCCATGTCTTCCTGCATGCATTCTTTTCTTGGATATCTCATTCAAACATGTCTTCTAAATACTTCCATATTGTGTATGCCTTGTCTACTTTCTTAATCTCAGAGAAGTCACTGTGAGATAGTGCACTTATAAGGGCTTCTTTGGAAACTGCATTAGCTATGAATGTATCCTTTTTTTTACTAGTAGCATCATCTCTTGAGAGGTCTTTTAGAGAGGGAATAACATATTCTTGTGTGGCTATCTCAACAATGTCCAAACCAACACACGGTAGATGTGTTATCATTTTGTTCTTCCAATCCAGATAATTCTCTCCATCAAACTTAGGACTCTCTTTTCTGAAGTATGCCATCTTATCTACCTTAAGTTGTTAGGCTTTCTCTTCAAGGCACTTGGCTCTGATACCAATTGTTAGAATAGTCTCAAAGGATAACTGACGGGGGGGTGAATTATTTATCAGCTAATTTAATTATTTTCTCTTATTAACTCCATAATATAGTAATGTAAATGCACATTTAGATAACACAATAGACAACACCACAATTTGGTTACGGGGAAACCAAAAGGTAAAAACCTCAGTGGGAATTAACACCCACAATGAACTATACGTGTTTATAATAATCCCTATTAGAAGATCTTGCAACCCTTTTATGAGTTGTTCTTTACAATGCAATAAGTATAGTGACATGGTTAAGGGTCTTAACCTATTAGGAGGCTTTTACAAATAACCCTATTATGGGTGAGGACTCACTGTCTAAAAGCTCACTTCTTTAATGGTGAAGGATACAACCTTTTGTAGAACATATATGCACTATATCTGATGATGAATTGTATAGTAGACCTACTATCTTGATCAGTTCCAATGTATTATAATCTTTCACTTCTTCACATAGATCCTTGATGATTGAAACACAACAGATATTATGCTCTATACTTTTTTTGCCTCTTTTCTTATTCATTCACACTTAGCGTTCAAAAAATGAACTACTATAAGTATCTTCCTAAAAGTATGAGATCACGAGACCTGTTAGGAAACTCTTCATAACATCCTTGTCAGCTTAACTAACTATGCAAGCATAATTACAATTGTACAATATTAACTGAATAGATGTGATGCTTCACAAAGTTGGCCTCACCAAATTAACTCTAATATTGTACTCTTGTTGAAACATGTTTGGCACCTTTAGATAACTATCTTTAACTCATAACTAATCTTGAATATACACACGCATATCCTGAAGATAGGCGCAACTCAAGAACCAATGTAATATGTCGGCTCTATACAGACAAACTCCAGAAAGTGTAACTGTCATTAACAAAATTACACGACACAAATGAAACTTTGATGCAGTGCAAGGTAGGAGAATCCCCGATGGAGATGTCCTAGCCCCCAAGGAATAACCACACCATGGAATATAAATAACAACATAGAGATTTATATCCACACAATGCAAATACTCATAATAGAATCAATATATTTTCATCCAACATGCCCGGCTGTAAGGCCTTCTGGGTTATGGCCAAATACAATGCAATTACAATAGAAACTCTGTAAGATCTCACAAGATCCAAACTAAACTCTAGCTAGCCCAGATCCACA
>MU227008.1:476940-521783 GCA_018584345.1 Thuja plicata
GTATAGTGACCTGGTTAAGGGTTGGACCCTGTTAGGAGTCTTTTACAAATAACCCTGTTAGGGGTGGTGGACTCACTGTCCAAAATCTCACTGCTTAATGGTGAAGGCTACAACCTTCTGTATAACAGATATGCACTATATCTAATGATGAACTGTAGGTTAGACCTACTATCTTGATCATTTCCATTGTATTACAATCTTTCACTTCTTTTTCACATAGACTCTTGATGAATGAACCAACTCTGATAATCTTCTCTGTACATCTTTCTTCTCTTTTCATATCTTTCACACTTAGCATATCACAATTGACTTGATATAAGTATCTTTCTCAAAGTATGAGATCATGGGACCTATAAGACAACTCTTCATAACATCCTTGTCGGCTCTACTAAGCACGCAAGTATAATTACAACCACGCAAGTATAAACTGAATAGACGTGATGGTTCACTAAGTCGGCTTCACCAAATCAACTCAAACAACACAATCTTGATGTAATATGATAGGCATGTTTAATGAAAGATAGTTACCTCATAAATAACCATGAATATATTCACCCATATCTTGAAGATAGGTGCAACTCAAGAAACATGTCAAATACGTCATCGTTGTACAGATACACTTCTAGAACTATAACTACCAATAACAGAATTACACAACTTGACTGAAACATCATATCTATATATGTGTGTATGAACATAAAATAATAAACATGTCAACATATATCTAACCATGCAATTCTTCATGTCATCATTCAGATAAGTACATATAGAATTACTACTGTGTATTATATGTTGTCATCAATGACAAACATACAATCAATCAACTGCTCAGAATCAAATCTCCAACAATCTCCCCCTTTGACATTAATGGAAACATATGATATCAAAAACATCCTTTGTTCATGGTTTCCTCTTTCTTTTACAATATTCTCAATATCCTCATCAAATATTTCTCTTATACTACTAGAGCTCCTCTGACTATGTTTTTGTTTCATGCATATACTCCCCCATAGTATATGCTCCCCCTTAGTACATAATCCCCCTTAATATATACTCCCCCTTTGACATCAATGGAAAAGGGAACCATAAATCTTTAGGCACAGGTACTACTCTAGAAGTAGAGTAGTCAACCATTCATCAGTCACTTGATGACTGATGTATCTTGCTGCTTCTTCTAAACAGACTCGGGAGAGGGAATTACTCCCAAATTTTCCCTGAGATACTCAAAAGTATCCTTTGTTAAGGGCTTTGTGAAAATATCTACCAACTATTCTTTGGTGTTCACATAGTCTAATTTTACTTCTTTGTCTGCAACCTTTTCTCTTAAGAAATGGTACTTGATCTCTATGTGTTTTGTCTTTGCATGCATCACAGGGTTCTTAGACATGTTGATAGTGCTAGTATTGTCACAGTGAATAACAATAGGATAATCAACCTAAATTCCAAAGTCTTTAACCATCTTCTTGATCCAAACCATGGTTGAACAATTTAGTACTACTACAACATATTCAAATTTTGCTATTGACTGGGAAATATAGTTCTACTTCTTTCTTATTCAAGAAACCAACCTGTCTCCAAGGAATACTACTCCTCCTGAAGTGCTTTTCCTATGTTCAATACATCCTGCCCAATCTGCATCTGTATACACATGAAGTTTTACATTCTCTGATTTAGGATACCATAAACCATAGTCTATAATTCCCTTTAGGTATCTGAATATCCTCTTGATTGCCATTAGGTGATTCTTCTTGGGTTCAATTGCAAATCTTCAAAAATGCCAACTCCATTAGATATGTCAAGTCTAGATTGAGTTAGATAAATGAGTTTACCAATCATAGATTTGTACAATGTCTTATCAACTACTATGGAATCATCATCTTTTGAAAGATTTCTGCTTGTTATCATGGGAGTGCATACTGGCTTAGAGTCTTCCATCTGGAAGGTCGTCAGTATTTCTTTCACATATTTTGACTGATTAATGAATATATCTTTATCTTTTTGCTTTACATTTAGTCCCAAAAAGTATTTTATAGTACCAATCATGATCATTTCAAATTCATTGTACATTTATTTTGCAAATGTTGTATTGAGATTTTCATTACCTCCGAAGATAATGTCATCAACAAATATGGAAACTAATAATAATCCATCAAGTGTCTCTCTTGTGAATAGGTTATAATCTTAATCACTTCTGGCATCAAACTTACCAACCCCATAATCTCTCTTGATGTAGCACTTTCTGCCAAATATTTTGGAATACTTTACCGTAGGTACATTACCAAACCAAATTTCATAGGGTGTCTTATCTGCACTTGGGCTTAATTGTGTTATGTTGATAGTATACACTGTTGTAGTCATGACATCTCTCCAGTAGGTGTGCACAACTTTCCCTTCAATCACCATAGTGCATGCTATATCAAGTATAATCTTGTTCCTCGTGTCTGCAATCCCATTCTACTGATGGGTTCTAGGGACACTCAATTGTCTTTTAATTCCATGTTCCTCATAGTAGTCATAAAACTGATTAGAGGTGAACTCTCCTCCTCTATCTAATCTCAGACATTTCAATTTTAGTCTAGATTCATTCTCAACCTTAGCTTTGAATATTTTAAACTTCTCAAAGGCTTCTGACTTCTCCTTTAATAATGCAACCCACATCATCCTAGAATAGTCAATCACAAACAAAATGAAATACCTTTCTCTATAATATGATCTTGTTTGAGTAGGACCACATAAGTCTATGTGTACTAAGTCCAATTTTTTTTCAGCTGAGTTTTTCTTGCTTCTAAAAGAACTCCTTACATGCTTACCCATAACACATTCCCTGCATATTGTGTCAACTAGTCTTGCAATACTTGGTAGGTTTGTAACTACCTTGAAATTTCTTATCTTTACTATGTTATCAAAATTGATATGACATAGTCTTTTGTGCCATAACCAACTGTCATCCACCTTTGCAACAAAATAACTAACATCTGAATTGAGCTGAAAAACATTTCCTTTTGTTTTAGATCTTGATGAAATCATGTCTCCATCTTTGTTGTTAATAATGCACTTGTTGTCTTTGAACTCCAAATGATAACCTTTGTCAAGTAGCTATCCAACACTCAGCAAGTTATGATGTAATTCATCAACATATAGAACATCATCTATCTTGTTCTTTCCATCCAAAGTGATAGAACCTTTGCCTATGATAGGTTTAGGAGTGTTATCTCCAAATGTAACCATACCACCTTTTTATTTGTCTAAATGAATAATTTTTTTTTTGTCACCTATCATATGATGGGAGAAACCACTGTCAATGATCCAATCAGTCCTGATGTCTACTTTGGAAATTAAGGCTAACTCTTGTTCTTCCTTTTTATCTGTAATGTCCATTTCCTCATGCAACCTTTCTATGTCTCTAAGGGCAATGAATCCAATTTCATATTCTCTTAAATCTTCATTAGTTACACCTTCTTAAGCATGATAACATTCCTTCTTATATTTGGGTTTGTAATCAGATCTAAAATTCTTGACTCTTGTGGGACATGCACTTAGATGCAAAGTGACCAATCTTGTTACATGAAAGGAATTTGAATGGAAGTTGTCCTTCATATTTTCCTTTTCCTTTATTTTCTCTTTTATCAATCATAGCAATGATTTCTTCTATTTCTTCATCAACTTCTTCTTTCTCATTATGACTGGAGATGTATATGGATTTCTTACCATGGACTGAGGCTTTGAAAGTTGTTTCACTTTTAGGTTCAGTCTTCAATCTTGATATCTCAAATGTAGAGATTTTTCTAATCAAAGTCTCTCTCTTGAAGTCTTGTGAGAATTGCATGGTTTCCTCTAGAATACTTATCTTGTTTTCATAGTCTGATGTTAAAGGAGTTATCAATTTGTCGATTATGTCTTCTTCTAATATTTCTTCACCATTGTTTCTGATTCCAGAGACCGCTTCATTTATCCTCTGATTGTAAGCTCTAATGTTCTCTTCAAGTAACATCTCAAGACTATTGTATTTATTTTTCCATGTCTTCCTGCATGCAATCTTTTCTAGAGTATCTCCTTCAAACATATCTTCTAAATACTTCCATATGGTATATGCTCTGTCAATTTTCTTGATCTCAGAAAATTCACTGTCAGATAAGGTGTTGATTAGGGCTTCTTTAGCAATTGTATTATTGGTAAATGTTTCCTTTTGTCTATTAGTAGCATCATCCTTTGCAAGGTCTTTCAGAGATGGAATCACAACTTCTTGTGTAGCAATTTCAAAGATCTCAAATCCAGCACACTATAGATGTGTTATCATTTTGTTTTTTCAATCTAGATAATTTTCTCCATCGAACTTAGGGCTTTCTTTTCTGAAGTAAGACATCTGATCTACCTTAAGTTGTTAGGCTTCTTCTCCAAGGCACTTGGCTCTGATACCAATTGTTAGAATAGTACCAAATGATAACTAAGAGGTGGGTGAGGGTGAATCAGTTATCAATAAATTTAATTCTTTTTCTTCTTTAACTTCAGAATACAACAAAGTAAATGCTTAATTAGATAACACAATACACAACACACAATTTTATTACAGGGAAACCAAATGCTAAAAAACTCAGTGGGAATTAGCACCCACAATCAACTATACTTGTTTATAGTAATCCTTATTAGAAGATATTTCAACCCTATTAAGAGTTGTACTTTACAATGCAATAAGTATAGTGACTTGGTTAAAGGTTAGACCCTATTAGGAGTCTTTTACAAATAACCCTGTTAGGGGTGGTGGACTCATTGTCCAAAATCTCACTGCTTAATGGTGAAGGCTACAACCTTTTGTATAATAGATATGCACTATATCTGATGATGAATTATAGGGTAGACCTGCTATCTTGATCAATTCTAGTGTATTACAATCTTTCACTTCTTCTTCACATAGACTCTTGATGAATGAACCAACTCTGATAATCTGCTCTGTACATCTTTCTTCTCTTTTTGTATCATTCACACTTAGCATATCATAATTGACTTGCTATAAGTATCTTTCTCAAAGTATGAGATCATGGGACCTATAAGACAACTCTTCATAATATCCTTGTTGGATCTACTAAGCATGCAAGCATAATTACAACCGTGCAAGTATAAATTGAATAGATGCAATGCTTCACTATGTCAACTTCACCAAATCAACTGAAACAACACAATCTTGATGTAATATGATTGTCATGTTTAACCAAAGATAGTTAACTCATAACTAACCATTAATATATTCACACATATCCTAAAGATAGGCACAACTCAAGAAACATGTCAAATACATTGGCTCTATACAGATACACTTCTAGAACTGTAATTGCCAATAACAAAATTACACAACTTGACTGAAACATCATATCTAGATCTGTGTGTATGAACATAACATAATAAACATGTCAACAACATGTATCTAACTACGCAAGTATTCATGTCATCATTCAGATAAGTACATAAATAATTACTAATGTGTATTATATGTTGTCATCAATGACAAACATACAATCAATCAACTACTCAGAATCAAATCTCCAACACTTTGACCATTAACCAGATCACTATACTTATTGCAATATAAAGATCAAATCCTAATAGGGTTGTAACATCATCTAAAAAAGATTATTATACTCAAGTACAGTTCTTTGTGGGTGCTAATTCCCATCAAGGTTTTTACCTATTTGGTTTCCCCATAACCAAAATGGTTGTGTTCTATCTTGTGTTATCTAAATGTGTTAATGCTTAATGTTATTTTGTAATTAATTGGAGAAGAGAATTAATCTAGCTGATAATTGATTCACCCTCCCTCTCGTTTATCCCTTGGGACTATTCTAAAAATTTGTATCAAAGCCAAGTGCCTTGGAGAGAAAGCCTAAAAGCTTAAGGTAGATCAAATGGTGTACTTTAGGAAAGAGAGTCCTAAGTTTGATAGAGAGAACTATCTTGACTAGAAGAACAAAATGATAACACATCTTTAGTGCATTGGTTTTGAGATATATGAGATTTCTACTAATGAAATTGATGTTCCCACCTTGAAAGACCTTGCAAAAGAAGATTCTACAAATAAACAAAAATAAGTATTCACTCAAAATGCAATTTCCAAGGAGGCCCTAATCAGTGCCCTATCCAATAGTGAATTTTTTGAGATCAAGAAGGCAGAAAAAGCATATTCAATCTAGAAATACTTAGAATATATGTTTAAAGGAGACATACAAGAAAAGAATGCATGCAAAAAGACATGGAAGAAAAGATAAAATAATTTAGAGATGATACTTGAAGAGAACATCAAAGCTTACAATCAAAGGATTAATGAAGCAGTATTAGGTATCAGGAACAATGGTGGAGAAATTTCAGAGGATGACATAATGGATAAACTAATGACCACATTGATAGTAGATTATGAAAGCAAGATTAGCGTTTTGGATGAAACCATGCAATTCTCAAAGGAATTCAAAAGAGAAACCCTAGTCAACAAAATATCTGCATTTGAGATATCAAGATTGAAGACAAAACCGAAAATGGAAAAAACCTTCAAAGCCTCAGTCCATGGTAAGAAATCTTTAAGCAGCACTAATAATAATGAGAAGGAAGAAGTTGATACTGAACTAGAAGAAATCATTGCTATGATTGCTAAGAAGGAAAGAAAAGGTAAGAGGGAAATATGAAGGACAACTACCATTCAAATGTTTTTCATGCAAAAAATTTGGCCACTTTGCATCCAAGATTCCTTCAAGAGTCAAGAAGTTCATATCAGATTGCAAGCCCAAATACACTAAGGAATGCTATCATGATGAAGATGGTGTAACTGATGTTGATTCAGAAAAAGATGAAATAGGATTTGTTTCCATTAAAGACATTGAGAAAATTCTTAAGGAGATGGACATTGGAGATGAAAAAGAAGCACAAGAGTTAGCATTAGTTTCCAAAGAAGACATCAGAATATACTGGATCATAGACAGCGGGTGTTCACATCACATGATAGGTGAAAAAGATAGATTTGTACATCTAGATAAGTACAAAGGTGGCATGGTTATATTTGGAGATAACACTCCCAAACCTATCATAGGCAGAGGATCTATCACCTTAGATGGAAAGAACAAGATAGATGATGTTCTTTATGTTGATGGTTTGCATCATAACCTACTAAGTGTTGGACAATTGTTAGATAAAGGATATCAGTTGGAATTCAAGAACAACAAATATATTATCAACAACAAAGAAGGAGACATGATTGCATCAGGCTCAAAGACCAAAGGTAATATTTTTGAGCTCAACTCTGAAGTAAGTTATTTTGTTGCAAAAGTGGATGAAAGTTGGCTATGGAACAAGAGACTTTGTCATATCGATTTTGACAACATAGTAAAGATAAGTAATGTAAAGGCAGTAAGAGACCTTCCAAGCATTGCAAGACCAGTTGATACTATGTGTAGGGAATGTGTTATGGGGAAGCATGTGAGCACCTCATTCAGGAGTAAACATAACTCTGCAGAGAACAAATTAGATCTGATACATACAGACCTATGTGGACCTACTCAAACAAGATCATACTATGGAGAGATGTATTTCATTTTTTGTTTGTTGATGATTTCTCAAGGATGACATGGGTTGCATTCTTAAAAGAAAAATCTGAATCTTTTGAGAAGTTCAAAGTATTCAAAGCTAAGGTTGAAAATGAATCTGGATTAAAGATAAAATGTCTGAGATTAGATAGAGGAGGAGAATTCACCTCTGACAAGTTTTATGATTACTGTGAAGAACATGGAATCAAAAGATAGTTAAGTGCACCTAGAACCCCTCAGTAGAATGGGATTGTAGAAAGAAGGAACAAGATAATACTTGATACAACACGCACTATCATGATTGAAGGAAAGGTTGCCCATACCTATTGGAGAGATATAGTCAATATAGTAGTCTATACTATCAATAGAATCCAATTAAGGCCACGCGTAGAGAAGACACCTTATGAACTTTGGTTTGGTAATGTACCTACTGTAAAATACTTTAGAATCTTTGGAAGCAAGTGCTACATCAAGAGAGATGATAGTATTGGAAAGTTTGTTGCTAGAAGTGATGAATGTGTTCCCATGATTGAAGATAAACCCAGACCTATCAGTAAGGACACATTTATTAAAGAAATGTTTGACTATATTGATGTTTCATGCAACAATCCTGAACCAAGTCAAGAAGAATCATAGATTATAGATGAAAGTGTCTCTCCTAAAAACTCAAAATACACATCCAAATACCACTCTAAAGAAGACAACATTGGAGATCAAAGTGCTAAAGTCTTGACAAGATCCAGAGAAAAAGGTTCAACCGTTGATGAAGAGGTATGCTTACTTTCTTAGATTAAACCCTTAAGTGTTGACGATGCGTGCAAAGATTCAGATTGGCAAAGTGCTATGCAACAAGAATTGGATTAGATAATCAAGAATGATACATGGGAACTGGTCCCTAGACCTCATGACAAGAATGTGATTGGAACAAAGTGAATATTTAGGAATAAGATGAATGAAGAAGGTAGAGTGGTAAGAAACAAAGAAAGACTGGTATGTAAAGGATATGCATAGAGAGAAGGAATAGACTACACTGATACATTTGCCCCTATGAGAAGGCTGGAAGCTATTGAGTTGTTTTTGGCCTATGCAACATTCAAGAACTTTAAATTATATCAGATGGATGTCAAGCCAGCTTTTCTAAATGGTGACTTGAAGTAAGAAGTTTACATAGAACAACCTGAAGGATTTAATCTATCTGACAAACCAAACATGGTATGTAGACTAAAGAAAGAACTTTATGGACTTAAATAGGCCCCAAGAGCATGGTATGAGAGAATTGATGGTTACTTAACAAAGATAGGATTAAGAAAAGGAACAATAGATTGTAACTTATTTATAAGAGAGATAGATGAAGGATTACTTCTTGTTTCTATTTTTGTGGATTACATTATCTTTGGAGGTAATGACAAGCTCAATATAGAATTTTCCAAAGAGATGCAAAGTGAGTTTGAAATGAGCATGATTGGACCTATCAAATCTTTTTGGGATTTAATGTAAAACAAATAGACAAAGGCATATTTATAAATCAATCTAAGTATGTGAAGAAAATATTGAATACTTTTAAAATGGAAGATTGGAAACTAGTAAGCAACCCCATGATAATAGGAAGCAAGCTTTCTAAAAATGATGATTCCACAATAGTTGACAAGACACTATAATTGTATATGATTGGAAAACTCATATATCTTAAATCTAGAGTAGATATTTCTAATGCAGTTGGCATTGTTGGAAGATTTGCAGCTGAACCTAAATAAATTCACCTAATGGAAATAAAAATAATATTCATATACTTAAAAGGGACTATAGACTATGGTTTATGGTATCCTAACTCAGAGAATATACAACTTCATGTGTACACACATGTAGATTGGGTAGGTTGTATTGATGATAGGAAGAGTACCTCAGGAGGAGAAGTATTTCTTGGAGACAGGTTGGTTACTTTGACAAGCAGGAAGCAGAACTGTATCTCTCAGTCGATGGCAGAAGCTGAGTATGTTGCAGTAGCACTAAATTGTTCAACAATGGTTTGGATAAAAAAAATGATTAAAGACTTTGGTATTTAGATTGATTACCCTATTTTTATTCACTATGATAACACTAGAACTATCAATATGTCAAAGAACCCAGTGATGCACGCAAAGAAAAAACACTTTGAGATCAAATATCACTTTCTAAGAGAAAAATTTGCAAATAGAGAAGTAAAGTTGGATTATGTGAGCACTAAAGAAAATTTAGTAGATATTTTTACAAAGCCTTTATCAAAAAATACTTTTGAGTATCTTAAGGTGAAGCTGGGAGTAATTCCCTTTCCTGAGTCGTATTAGAATTTCCAGCAAAGAACATTAGTCCTTGGTGACTGATGAATGGTTGACTACTGTACTTCTGGAGTAGTACATGTGCTTCATGATGTTTGGCACCCTTTTCCATTAATGTCAAAGGGGGAGTATTACTAAGGTGGAGCATATACTCAGGGGGAGTATATAGCCATGAAAATAAATACACATCCAGGGAGCTGGAATAGTGAAGAGGAACCTTTGATAAGGATATTAAGAATATTGTAAAAAGAAAGGAATCACTTTTGGATTGATGGTATTTTTAATCATATGTTTCCATCAATGTCAAAGGGGAGATTGTTGGAGATTTTCTTCTATGAAAATTGTTGATTGTATGTTTGTCATTGATGACAACATATAATATACAGCGATATCCTATATGCAATTATAAGTACAGATGTTTTGGAGCCTTGCATGTTTTTTTCCATGGTCCATACATGTTCTAGTTGCTATGTGCATTCACGTAAATTCAGATAAGCAGTTACAGTGGAGTTATGTTAATCTATTTTGATAGTTATAGTGTCTAAAGTTTATCTACGAAGAGCTGACAAAATTATATTATTTCTTGAGTTGCGCCTATCTTCGGGATATGCGTGTTTGTATTCATTTTTAGTTATGAGTTAACAATAATTATCTAAAGGCACTAAACATTTTCTAATAGAAGTGGGATATTTGAGTCAATTTGGTAGAGCCGACTATGTGAAGTGTCGCATCTATTAAGTTTGAGTTGCATGGTTCTAATCAGGTTGCATGCTTGATTTGGCTGACTAAACAAGTATTGAAGGGACTCCTAAAGCTAACTAAGATCACATATTTTGGGGAAGATACTTATAGTAGTTCATTTTGATGAACGTTAAGTGTGAATGATAAGAGAAGAGACAAAAAAAGTATAGAATAGAATGTCCACTATTTTGGGATAGTAAAGACATTTCATTCATAAAGAAAAGAACTATGTGAAGAAGAAGTGAAAGCATACAAAACAATGGAACTGATCAAGACAACAGTTCTACTCAAATAGTTTAGTTATCAAATATAGTGCATAGCTTTTTTACTAAAGGTTGCAACCTTCATCATTCTAGCAGTGAGCTTTCTAGATAGTGAGTCCTCACCCCTAACAGGGTCATTGTACTTATTGTATTATACAGATCAACTCCTAACAGGGTTGTAAGATCTTCTAATAGGGATTATTATACTCAAGTACAGTTCTTTGTGGGTGCTAATTCCCACCAGGGTTTTTACCCATTTGGTTTCCTTGTAACCAAAATTATTGTTTTCTATCTTGTGTTATATGAATGTGTTAATGCTTAATGTTATTCTGTAATTAATTGGAGAAAATAATTAATATAGTTGATAACTAATTGACTCCCCCTCTCAGTTATCCCTTGGGACTATTCCAACACTTTTTACATATTGAAAGTAATACTGAATGGTCTTTCTAGTAAGATTTCTTCAAGGAAGATAAGAAAATATGATAATAAAATATACAAAGAATTTTTCTATCAGAAAAAATTAACATTTCAATGTCAACTTGTGATTCAATTTATGAGAATGTAGAAAATGAGAAAAGTAATGAAAATAATAGTTATTAAAGTGAAACAAAGTACAAAAGATTCATCTGTTAAACATGTTATATCTACTGTTTCTAGTGCCATTCAATCTAATGGAAAAACAATTTGATCAAAAGATAGAAATGTAGCATAATGAGTCATAACAACTGCCATAGTCAATAAAAACACTTTGGATAAAAGAATGGTTAAAAATATTAGTGGAATTTTAAACATTCATCCTAAAACATTGGTAAGAGCAACAAGAAGAATATCAAGTATTGAAATTGATCCAATTAACTATTGTTAGAGTTTTAGTGGTAGAATCCCACTATCTAATATGAAATTTATGCTGATCTTTAAATATGCCATGGTTGATCCTTGCAAAATGATTAATACACACACAACCTTCAATACATACATATTATCATCATTAATATTAGGAATAAAGTGTTAAGTTATAATTAATACTCTTGTAATGCATATGGCTATAGGAAGGAAACTACCCACAAACATACCATAGGAAAAGGATCATTCATTAGCATATATAATTACTACATTCTGTCATTTCTATCTATTAGTTTTAAGAAAATATACCATGTTCTTCTATCATCCATTTTCCTACTTAATGTCTTTACACATATAAAATATGCATATACACCAATAAGTCCATGTATCTGTTTTGCAAATAAACTACTGAAAATAAAATAGAAAGCACTTAGAAGGATGGTCATTTAAGAGGCTAATCAATAGCATCCCATACTAAGGAGGAATATCCACAACTAAGACAATCATTATTAGCATCTTCTCTAGACATGCAAAAAGTCTGTAAGGCAAATATTTTATAGTACCTATAACAAGCACTTCTCTAGATTCTATTACTTGACATCTTCCATGAGGAGAATCAACTTGCAATCCTATTGATTTCATTATTTCTACAGGCATGATGGTGTTTGATGCTCTTGACTATGTCATGCAATTTTTTATCTTCTTACCATTTATAACTAGAGTTATGAAGAAGGGATCCATAACTCCCAAAGGAGTGTTCACATGACTTGTATTTAAGAAAACCTGAGGGATTTTGGAGACAATATCCTCTGATTCCTTTCCCTTGTAGTCAGATTTATCCTTTTCATTTCCAATTTTCTCATTGTTTTCTTTCTTTAGAGTCCTTGAAGAATTAATGATATTCACCCATGTCAAATTATTTTCCTTATGTTCTTCAATCCTCATCATTTCAAAAAGTGGAACCTTGACTTTGATTTGTGACAATAATTGTCCCATATCAAGAGGGGTGTACTTTATATCAGAGATGTTTTCTCCTAAAGTGACAACATTTTCATCTTCAACTTGAGTGGCCAAACTATGCTCAATTATTTTTCATCCCTTTGGGAAGAGAAAACACCCATCTCTAGCACTTTTGTCTTTACCTTATGGACAACATTTGGATTACTAGGCTTTTATTCTTTTCTGACCTTTATTCTTTTGACACTCTCAACAATTTTTTTTCCTTGTATTTTCTTAGTGTCTGTTGATGTTTCACTGATAAACATACTAGCTAGCCTACTATCTACATTACAAACTATTATATTCCTCAAATTATAGTTACTCTTTTCTTGAGTAACCATGTCTGTATTAATTTGTGCAATTTCTTCATCTGAAGGTCTTCTTACTACAAAAGGCTCCTTACCCCTTATAGCATTGCGTCTTATGTCATGTAATTTTTCTTCTTCAGCATTAGATGAAGAAAATTATTTACCTTTAGCTTCCTCATCAGATTCTTCTTTTCTCTTAAAATGTGAAGAAGTCATTGCACACCCACTGGCATCATATAGTTCATCCTCTTCTTCTCTTTCTTATTGTGCCTCACTTGTAGATATATTCAAATAAATTGCACAATAATTAGGGTTATGTGGGGATTGACAAGCCCTGCACTATGAGACATCATCACAAGCCTTGATAAAATTTATTTGTAAAGGGTTAGGAGTACTACCATTAGGATTGTCCTTTCTTTGTGGGAGAATAGGCTTTCCATCTTTTGACTAAGTTGTATATGGATAATTCTACATTCTTGGCTGCCTATTAAAGTTATTTGTGAATGGTCTATCACTACTTGGAGCCCTAACATTCTTGTTTTCTTTAGGTTTCAAATCATTGATAGCACTTATAATGTGCTTCAGATTGACCTCATCTTTAGGCTCAGTAGCAGAAGACCTATCTAATTCTTTCCTAGCAGGTGTATGATCCTCTCTTCTACCCAACCTCCCTGATACTCTTCTATTAGTATTTATATTCATTGTTGTCTTATAAGCATCTCTCAGATTTCTAGGATTATTGTCTCTTAGAAGGTACCCCATTTTGGAATCAAAGGCATTTAGATAAGTGGCAAGGCAAACCTTATCATCAAGCCTCATAACTTTGAAAAGTTTATGCATGGCTCTCTGAAATCTTGTGTTGAACTTGTAACCACCTGAATTTGGTCTGTTGCAACTATGGACCCTATTTTCCCTAAGTGTGATCATACCCTGGATTTATGTCCAAACGACCCTGTTACTGCTTGGCATAATTCTTTAAATCAATTTAATATCCTAGGTGATTTTTATCACTGATTTATATTAATTATTATAGCCATACAATTCAAATCAATTTTGACCAATCAAATCAAATCAAAAATGTAACATGGCTATAGTATTTAATTATAGAAGAATTAAATAAATCCCTAAATCAAATACCCACTTGCAATTAACCCATTCCCCTAGCCTATTTAATTTAATTAAAATGGCTATAGTTCTCTAATTATTAAAAAGCAATTTCATTGTTTAAATAATTAATTCCTATGTTTTTAAATGAATTAAATAAGTTTATTTCATTTATTAATATTCCCCTAAACCCCAACCTAACCTATCTCAACCACTTCTACCCTGGGTTCTAACCCTTCTCGACCCATTCACCCATGCTAATTTAATCCTAATCCTAAATTCTACTCTAACCCACCTCCTAATGTTGTCACATTCTAGTAAGGAATACTTAGAAACTCAACCCACTTGAGAAAGTCCACTTTCTCAAGCTTGACCTCCTTAAGGTCCACTTTCTCAAGCTGGACTTTCTTAAGGTCCACCTTCTCAAGCCACCCTTTCCATGCTTCTTTACGGCTCTCATTAATGCCTCATTAATGAAGATTCCTTAAGCCCATGTCTCTCTCCACGCCTCTTAAATGCTTGCATTTGTCTCAAGCCCATCCTCATAAATGCCTCTTACACCCTCTTTATGAGCCTTATCTTCTAGAGTCTTCTTGGCTCTCTTCCCTAATGGTCACATTCTTCCCTACTTTCAACCCAATAATATTGTGACAAGTGTCACAATTTGATGCACTTGAAGAAGCACAATCCATGTGCTCTCTTCTAGTAGAATCCTGACCTCTTTTCAGCTTTGCATCTAAACCACCCATTTTCAACCCCTCTTTCTATAAATAGAAGGCATTTTTGAGAGCCAATGGCCCTCATTTTTAGAGTTAAATTGCATTGTTATGTTGTTTAGATATCTATAGCATTTTAGTTTCAATTCCATGCATTGTTATAATGTCAGTTTTCATAGCTTAATTACATGCTTTCTAATCATTTAGCTTAGTTTTCAATTAAATCTCTCATTCTTAAAAGTGTATTCTCACTAAATGGTGCATAATTTGAGGGCATGATTATGGCATTTTTCAAACTCTTCCTAGATAGGGAGCAATAAGTCAGTTTTAGTGATTTGTATCTAACCTTTGCTCTTTTATGCTAATTTTGACTAATCTAATGACTTATTGAAGTGTTGTGTTGCAGGTAACAGGTGCATCATTTGACACACACACAAAACTCAACAACATCCTCATGCTAATTCTTTTTGATATTATGAAATTCATTCAATAGAAATCCCTCATTTGTCTTATCACCATATTATTCTTTATAACAAGCTTTGAATTCACCCATAGACCCAACAGACCCATAAGGGAATCCACTAAACCAATCCCTAGCATCCTTAACGAGGGACTAAATAAAAAGATTCAATAACACATCCTCATGCACAATCTCATAGTCATCCATCATATAAATAAATTTATTTAGATACTCTTCACAAGTAATAACATTATTCCCAACAAACATGGGAAGTATATCTTTGATTTCATTAGGAACTACATTTGGATAACCAATAATATCAAGGAAAGAGAATTGTTTGTACCTTTTTATATGAGTTGGTCTCCTTTGGAAAGGATTGTCATTTTGAGAAGTAGTTAGTCTAGTGTTTGATGTTGTATCTCCCTCAACACTAGCATTAGAAGGCCTAAAAGTTTTCTTGAGAAAATCGACCTTCTTTTTTATTTCTAGAGAAGCAGCGTCCAACACTGCCTTCTTAAGCTCCTTAGCTATGATTTATTTCTCCAATCTAGCCCTTTCAAGACTAGTTTCCAATTTATACATTCGATCTAAGGGAACCTTAGCATTCACAAGTTCATTTATTTGCACTCTTGTAACCTTTTTCTTTCCTTTGTTCTTAGGATGTTGAGTAGCCAGAAATTATCAGATGACAGGTTCTTCTTCATCTACATCAGGTTCCTCTACATAGTTTATTGCTTCCAATTTTGACAATTGTATCTTCTTTTTCTCAAGAAAAAATTGATCATGTCGGATCTTATTTTACTTTTTTATCTTCTTTGTCTGATGGAAATCTACTCTGGTATTCTCTTATCCAATTCAGCAATCTCTTCTGCCACACTATTAGAATCAGGGAGAATGGTATCGGATTCCGAAGCTTCCTTCTAACTAGGAGAGTGATAGTCTTGATATGCACCCAATCCCAACTCTGCATCCTCTTCATATTCTAATCCATTTACTTCATGAAAGCATTGGATTTTCTCATCTTCTCTATTGTTATCCTCTTGTCTCTCATTTTGAGGGACTCTTTTATTATTCCTTCCTTTACTTGGATAATTAGGATTAGAAGTAGTTAGGAACTCATCTTCTAAACTATCTTTAGGATGTATTTTCACCCAAGCTCTAGTATTTCTTTGACCCATGTTGAGAAAGTGTGTATAAAATGAAATATGTTACTCAACACTACTATAGAGAAAACTCAGAGTCCCCACCCAAAAAATTGGGAAAATACAACACTAACCAAGATGAATATGGAAAATAAGGAAACTCAAAGGACAAGGACAACAACAAGGCAACTCTATGTTTCCAATGGTCAACTATTGGCCAAATGAGGACACTATATTGTATCCCCAGTAGAGTCACCATTTTTTTGGCGTTTGAAAATGTCTATGCTACTTAAAGCTACTAATATACCTTGAGATTGATGTTAGGAGTGGTTAGCCCCAAGTATGAGAGCTTTGCAAGGTAATTGGACCAAATATATGGAAAAGACTTCCCTTTGCACTTCTGGCTCTGCCAAACCAGGGTGGGTGTACCTAATCCAAATTGATATAGCATTTAGAACTCCTTACTTACTCTAGATTTAACAACATATTATGATAAAAAAGTGATAAGTGCTAACCAAACACTCATTGACTCTCCATTATCATATGGGACAACAAACAACAACCACAAATAACAGGGAACTTTGATGTGCTTTTGATTTTTTTTAAAAGGCAGAATATAGCCAAACTATATCAGATATGCATCAACAAAGACTGAAATAGTTCTTGATTAGTGCATTATCCATTGGGAAACTCTTCAATGCAAATACTAAAACTGAAGACAACCTATTGGAAAAGACTCAAAACCATAAACACAAGGATCTCTGGTCATACACTTACTTGTAAAATCCTTATGTAGATACATCAAATGAATCTATGTTATATCCAAAGTATATTTAATCTGATCCTAGATAAGAACTATGGAATAGAACATATACGTAGATAACTCCATGTAATGAGCTAGCAGATTCAAAACTCATAAAAACAACACCAAGGAGGGACTTGAAACTAAGATAATTATATTAAGCATAATGAGTTAAAATCTCTAAAAATATGACAAAATTATTACACCATTCAATAAATTGCAAAAGATCAAAGAAGTTATTTATCTTATCATGAAATATAGTCTAACATGAATCTACTATATCCTTGGAACTAAAATCTTGGATTCACACTTGAAAACCAAAAATTCTAGAACCCTTGACACCAAAAAATGATAGAGACTTATAGGAGAAGGAAAACCCTAGAAGAGAATTTCCTGACAGCAGTCCTTCTCAACAATTAAGAATAGTCCTTCCTCTCTGGTTGATCTTTCTCCAAAAGATCATGAAAATATTTGATCTGACACATCACCCAAAAAGCCGCAAGGAATGGTCAATCAAATAGATGTAAAATAGTCATGGCATGGGCAGAGAGACCACAAAATAACAAGCATACCAGGAACCATACAAGACCACCACATTGTAATAAAAGATATCAGGATTATAGAAAAGACCTTCAGCCACTAAACAACACCATTAAAGTTGATCTAAGGACAAGGAGGAGCCTCGAGCCAACCCCAACAAGTCTTGAACATGCAACCATGGCTGGAAACCCTCAGAAAGCACTTCTATAAATTTTAAAAATAGTTATAATAGCTAATTCCTTGTCGAAATACCTATCAACGGCTAAGATCAAGTCTTTTTACATCTTTAAAATGAATCCGTGCATAAATTTTAAGTTACCTGTGCCCTGACTAGATGTTTCCAGGTGTTAACATGGCATAATGCCTCAGTGATAGATCTTGATAAACTTTTCCTCTAAGCTTTAGAGCTGACCGTCAATCTATCTCACATCAGTACCTTTCCTCTTAAGCTTTCCTTAACTCTGAGCACCTCAAATCCCTTTATCTTTGAATCTCACATTAAACCTGACTTGGCTTAGTTTAACCCTGATTTGATTTGGAAATTAAATTCCATCCCTACATCCTGATCTCCATCAATAGTCAACTCTAAATTTCCCAATGCATTTGTACCTAACCAATTCTTTCTGAGATCAAGCGCACTCCACATGATCAACATTGCATTAATGGAGGAGGCTTATTCTCAAGATATTTTCCTTAACTCTTCTCCCATTACAAGATTTAGCAAAAATGTTATCTCAAAATCACCAAATAAACTTAACATGACTTGGAAATCCATGGGTTTCATTACAAGACCATGTGACTGAAGAGATCTCTAAGTTTCCAAAATATTTCTTAACCCTTGAGTTTATACTAAGACTTGGCGTAAACCACACGATCAAGGCAAGAATTGAACCTGATCAATGACCCTTGTTGAATTGCTAGATGAAAGCTAGAATTTGACTATTATCTAGAGATTTAGAACCAACCACACATCTAATACAAGATTGATGATCTGCACATAATCTCACAATCTTTCAATTAACCCTGAATCCACTTAGAGATCTAGCAACCAAAGAAAAATGAAAACCACGTCTTGACCTAAGTTAGATTATGAGATTCAAAGATAAAGCTATCTCTGAATCTCCAAATGAATTCCTTGACCCCATTTGAATCATGAGATCCAACACCACCATAATATTAGATCAATATCTATGGTCTGTACACAATCTCCAAGTCTAGAAAGCATATTCCATATCATTCCAAGATTGGGAGATAAAGAACATGGGATATTGAGACTTAAGTGGCTTAGGAAAAGTAACACGAAAACATAATGTGACCACTAATACCTAGGGATTTTCAAATTTTAAGGGTTTTCAAGGGTTTAACAATAAAAAAAAACATTGAGACCAGGCCCTAAACACTTAGAAAAAAACTTAGGAGGACCCCATAAAACCAAGATTTACACTCTCAACAAGTAGGATGAATTCAATATCCAGGTATAGCGTTATGTCATCTCCAATCCCTGATAGGTATAGTCTCATTCTTGTCTTCCATGTTGAGAATTTCTCCTTGTTTAGCTTTTGTGCATCTGTCTTATACATCTTGTGATCTTTAGCTTAAGTCCTTTAAAACTTTCCATCTAAACACTCTATGCTCTAATACCAATTGTTAGATAACTGAGAGGGGGGTGAATTAGTTATCTCTAGTCATCCTATAATCCCAAATTCTCCCAGATGTATATAACAATAATTTCAAACATATAAATCAACTTGGTGAAATGTAAACTGTGATCTTAAACTTTAGTTACCAAGTTGTCTAGTCATCGACCGAGTAGCAATAAAACAATCCTGTGTTTACTGATCAATGCACATAAAGTAATGTGTAAAGAAAAATAACAATCCACAAAAATCAATAACATTAACACATAGTTTTTTAATGTGGAACCCCTGCTAAGGTAAAAACCACCTAGGACCGGTAACCCAAAATATTTCACTCTTTTGAAGTGAGCTCGGTTAAGAGCCAACCCTGTTAAAGGTTACAATGCACAATGTTAAATGTGACCTATTTAGATGACTTTTCAATAAGATTTCTCTCTTGACCAATAATTCACTATGGGGTCAACAAGAAAACACTCAACATTCATTTTAATATCATAATGAATATTTTCATGTCCTACTCAGTTAAGAGATTTATTTGTAACAATGGTTAAAATGATACAGTAATGATATGATTCAAATACCACTCTATTTTTAGATTTTCAGATCTATGTTAAGTACATAATACCTCTGATCAATTTGTTCACTTCAGCTCCTCTAAATATTTATACTTTGTTCTGCTCGATAAATACTCTTTCCTTTGTCACTCGGTGTTGTCTGCACAAATGCTTGGTTCTGTCTTGAACTAGTTTGATCAGTCATGCATGAATTTTACATGTGTATGCATCAGTGCATCTTAATGAATATCTTGTCTCTTACATAGACATCATAACTCATTTAATTTCAATCCTTTATATTTTTCTTCTTAATCTCCATGGTTAATATTTCTGCTTAAACCTTCCATGGCAGTTGTGTAAAAAACATGTTTCAAACTTCTTCGTTGGATCATCATTGAATTTTCATAGTCATTTGATCGTCATAACAAATATTATCAATTACTTTGGAATCATTAGTTTTCTAGATCATCATTTTAGTTGGTCTCAATTTATTTTAATTGATCAGTCAATACCATGATGTGTTGGTGATCCCTAGCTCAGTTAACACTGTGCTTGATATATAGTATATTTACTCAGTTTTCACTCTTACTTGGTGTATACAAAACTCTTCAATTACTGACCACATAAACTTTCTTTATTCCAAATATTTAACTCATAATAGATGTTTGTTACCATAATGATAATCAAATAAGTTGACATCAATGACAATACATTAACTAATTAATGTGTATCATTACATATTTAACTCGATTGATCATAAAAAAAATGACTTCAAACATAAAATCAGTTGTAGTTTTTCAAGACAACACCCTTCTCCATCAGGTTTCTTACATCATCCTCATCATCCAAGGGTTCATGATCTTTAATTGTAACCCAATGAGTCATTTCTTTTACTACAATATATAGAAATCCCTCTGGATCACAAAACTTGGGTGCAGTAGTGAGGAGCCTATATTGTTTTAATAATTCATTCATATTTTCAAATGTCTTTTTCCCAAAAGTGAAACAATTCACCACCCATAATCTGGGGAGAAACAATACCTTCTTGTGTGATTCTAAATATTCTTTGTCTACAAGAGTTAATTTTGAAATAAAATCCACGTAAGCAAGCCTAGGAGGTATAGATTTAGGAGTAATATGTGGAGGCTGAAGATCGATAGTCGTCATCTAAACTATTAATTTCATGCATTCAACCATTAATATCTGCAACATAGCCATGTGAATTAATTGGATTTATTGTTGGTATGAATGAGGATTTGTAGACTATGCCCTCATGGAATTCAAGTTTGAAATTAGCAGTGAAAGGTAGAAAGAATTCCACATGGCCATCCCTAATTTGTTCAACCCTTTTTCTCTTTGTTATATCTCAACAATATCCCCATGAAACCACTCACATGTGGTGTGCTATTGTTAACTCTTAGCTCAAACCCTTGTTATTTATAATATCTCACAATATAGTGATAAGCCATTCACGGTTCAGTCTCGAGATCTACACATGAAAATGTTAAGGCTTCAAATTTTAGCAAGCTAGTGATCGAGGCAATAAACCATTCATCTCCAACTCTCCAACTAAAAATGTTATGAATTTAAACTCTCATGAGCTAGCGATCATTAACCCAAAACCATTTGTCACTATCTCTCCAACATTTTCTTTTATATCCATTAATTGTCATGAGATAGAGATAACCTTTAACCCTTTAACTTTTTTCAATGTGGAAGGTGCTCGCTAATTCTCCAACATTAAAAGAAATTGTTATTACAACTCGAGAGTTAGATATTACTTGAAACTTACCTTTAAATCTTCCACATGGGAGCCACTCATTAAATCTCTAACTTTATTGCTAAACACCTTGAACCTTTGTGACTTCATGATATGTGATTACAAATCATTACTCTCCAAGTTGCCAAAATTTTATGTTACCTTCAGTAACAGTTACAAGCTAGAGACAACCGTTAACCTTATCATTTTGGATAGGTGGAAATGACTCGCTAGCTCTCTAACCTTTTAATAGACATCCTTGAGAGCCAGAGAGATATAAATAACCAATAAACTTAACCTTTATCATAATATTTAAAAACCTCCATGTGGCCTCTCCTCACTAATTCTTGATATTTAAACGAATATTCTTTCTCATCCTACAAGCTAGTGACCAAGCAATCTTTAGTCACCTAGATGAATACGTGACAAATTCTCGCTCATTCTCCAAATGAAAATACTTAACCTTACATAACCAAATGATTTTGCGAAAACATATAAGCTTAACCACTAACATGCTACTCTCCAAGTCAGGGTTTAACAAAGTTATAACATAAAAATGCACTTGGCAGCTCACGGGTTAAAACATAAATTTCCTATTTAACTCAAGACTTAGCGATAAACCACAACGTGCTGGACAAACCCTTTTGGCTCAAATGATTAAGATGGTGTTTACTAATGATATTTTTACAACTTGATACAAACATACGGTTTTGATAAAAAATTGACAGTAGGGCAACCAAACAAGGAATACCTCCACTTGGAAAACAAGAATCTATTTTATAAACACGGCATGGGAAAAAATTAAAACAAAGACCAAACCTCACCACCATTCTGATATGATAGAGGAAAAAAATGGAAGATTTTTCAATATTTTGTAGTACCACTAGTGGCTCCTTCTTGGGATTGTTGAAAGTCAGTTCAACCTAAGAAACCAACAAATCTCTGGAGAATAAGACCAAACTAAAACACACCCTAATATGAATCTTTATCAGCAAATCTCATCGCTAGAGAAATCTTATCTCTATAACCAATTGATATTCTTTCTACATAAGTGATTTCATCACTTCACATCAAGTCACTTGGACATACATCTAACCTTGTTGAATCTCTAGGGTATATTAGTTTCATCATATCACATCAATCTGGTATTGTCTCCTAATTAGGCGATTGTCTTAATTGGGACTCATATCAAGTCAATTGTCTCAAACAATATATAAAAAGACAATCAATATCATTGCACAACATTAGGTTGATTGGTCATTGCAAAATCTGCTTTGGATGAATATTTAGTTTCATCACTTTATATCAGGTTGAGTATTCAAATATCTCTATCAATCAAGCTGAGAGTTGGTAGAGTTTGCACAATCAAGTCTTGAGATGATATCTTCAGACCTCTTTATTGATCTCTTTTCAATCAAGCTCAGAGTCTATACTATCAGTCTTTTCTTAATCAATTTTGAAGCTGGTATCTTCAATTAGTTTTCATTCAATCTAGTTTGAAATCAATTTTGAATCAGGCTATTCTCGATCTATCATCAGATGTTCTTTGAATCAATGCATTTCTCTCCTATTGATTCAAAGAGGGGAAACTAAAATTAACTAAAATTGGTCTAGTAAACTAAGAGCCCCTAATTTAATTAATTGGCCTTAAAATTCCTAAAATATAAAGGCCTTCACTGATAGACCTTAATTATGCAAGAAAACCCTAATAGTCCTCCTTGCATAATTAAACCAAGGTCATTAATCAAATCATCAAATTAATCCTAAGTCAAGATTGAAGAGTTATTTAATGACTATACATTGCACACTTCAAGATTCTTACACTTTTATTACATGAACCCTTTCACACATGGGTGTGTATACTTGATCTTTGATTAAAAGGTGATTAAAAGATAATTTACCAAATTTCTCCTCATTTTCCCTCAACAAACTCAACTTTGACCAATAAATAACCTCTCACATGGATTGAGCTAACATGGGCTGAATGAGATTGCATCTCAACCGCCCTCTATGGTTAAATATCAGCCATCCACCTTTTAGGAAAGTTTCTATAAAAGGGATAGCTCTCTTTGTTCAAGAAGGAGGCATTGTTTAAAGTAGCATTATAATGTCATTATGATTCTAGGGTATACTCATTTTAGAGTAGCATCTTCATACTATCATAGCATTTTAGTTTTTTCTTAGATGACTCAATACTACTTTCATTTCCTAATATTTGTACTACCTTGTTAGATTAATCTCATGATAGTTCATGCATTATCTTAGTTGCCTCAACATAGTGGTTTGTCTGAGTACCCAGAGGGAGGGCCACCACTAAGGCAAACCTTTCATTTTTATCATGAGCCTCTCCCCACATCCAACTGGTCTAGGATATCCCTTCACAACCCCATCAATGTTAACTTTTATCCATCCTAAAGGTGGACCATACAAGATAACACCATCTCTTGGACACTTTTGGTTAATAAAAGGAATATAAATGTCCCTTTGAAGTTTCTATCCCTGAGTAATATACCAATATTCTTGAGAAGTAAGGATAGGATGACTAGAAACCTTGGAGTTATCACATGCCACAAAGACATTTTGCTAAATGACCAATTGAATCCTATGAGCCACAATATCTGTAGAATGCTCCACATCCTTGAATATTAGGTTATTTCTTTCTTTCCAAAGGCCCTAGGTGATACGAGTCATCATCAAAGACTAGAAAAGTGATAAATATTTATTGGAGGAGGGGGTTTCCATAGAATTCAATATTTCACAAAAGAAGTTGGGAAAACCCAAGACACAGACTACAAGATTAAGAAGATAGACCATTCTTCCCTAACAAAGGAGTAGCTAAGAAAAATATGAAAATCATTCTCAACATCCTAATTACAAAGAAAACACTGATTTGGGATTGTTAGGCCCCTTTTACATAGATTATCAATATTTAAAATCTTATTCTGCACTTGTCGCTAAAAGAAAATAATGACCTTAGGAATAATGATTGGGTTCAAAACTAGAACCTAGAAAGGATAAAGGAACATATATCTAATAATAATCTAAAAAGGTATAATAATTGAAAAATTATCATGAGAAGAGGAGTTTCAAGACAAAATATCTTCATGGATAGAATTTGGAATATGAACCAAGGAAATAAGAGTTTGGATTTGATCAAGACCTAGATCTACCTCTCTTGTGTTAATATATTTATAGTTGTGGATATAATCAACCACCTACTGACCAACCCTCCAGATACAAACATCTATAAATTGGGCTACCCAAGGAATAAGAGAAAGAGGCACCTCTCCAATCTACCAATCATCCCAAAAATAAATCCTTCTCCCATCTCCAAGGGACCATCTCATCCCCTTATCAATGATATTCCTAGAACCATTAATGTACTTCCATAGCGTTAAGAAAAGGGCAATCGATCTTTCCTATCCAAGCATATCCCCGAGATAAGTATATCTCAAAAAATATTTTTTGTGAACAATCTTTAGTACACTCATTTATCCCTGGTTAAAATTCTCCATTATCTTTTAGGTAAAAGATCCTTTTTGAATTCTTTGATCTTCCAAATAGCTAACCCACAAAGGCAGTTTGGCAGATAGACTTGATCCTATGCAATAAGTTGCATCCTATTTTTGCTCTTTGTGCCAATCCATAAAAATATCCTTTGGATCTATTCCATTTTCATTAGAAACATTTTTGGATTATTAGAAAAATCCATGACATAAATAGGATATTTTTCAAAGATGATTTGATTAATTGGAGCTTTCCATCTTGTTTCAGGATATTTCCTTCCCAAACAACAAGCTTCAACTAGAATATTTCAATTAACCTATCCCAAAATAATGTGGGTATTTTTTTATCACATAAGGAGAAGCCCAAATAATTTGAGGGGGGTCAATCAATTTTACAATTTGACTAGAATCTCTTTCATATAGATGAATAATATTCTTCAAATTTTTTGTCTCTATTGTAGAGCTTTCCCCCATAAGAATAGTATCATGAATAAATTTTGGATGAGAACAAACCAAATAAGAAAAGAAGGGGATAAACCTTTCGTAATATCAATCATAATATGGTTCTAAATAAATCTTCCCAAAGACTCATCCATTATGATAAATAGAAAAGCAGAAATGGGATCCCCCTGTCTCATGCCTCTTAAAAAAGGCAAGATGCAAGTGGGGGATCCATTGATAATAACCGCATACCTAGAAGTTGAGTAAAATTGGGAGACAATATTGATGAAACAATCATTAAAACCAAAAGGACCCAACACTTTGAAGAGGAAATTCTAATTGACCTCATCATAGGCTTTAAGGAGATCCAACTTTGAGAAACAACAATCTTTCGTATTAACTGTAGACACCTACAAATGGCTCATTGCCTATGCCCCATTTTTAACATGTCTTCTATAATTTGTGTTTGATCTTTATCATTCACTAATATTGTGTCATTCTTCTATTTCATCAATTACTAACATTTCTACTCTCTTTATCAAATTCATCATTTCCCAAATCATTTCTGATCAACCCTAAACCGATCCTATTCGATCCTAAACCGATCCTATTCAATCCTAAACCATTCCAAACCTTACTAAATCATTTCAAACATATCGTGTTCTATTCCTAATAATTTTAAAAAATTTTGGGACTCATTCCAACCATTCTGGGGTATTGTCCGAGATCATCGATGCCTAATTAACCCAATTTCAAACCAATGGATCAAACCCTATTTCAATCTGATTGATCTTGTCATCATTTTAGGAGCATTGTCCAAGATCATCGATACTTCGTATCCCTTTAATCAACCATTTGATAACATCGTCAAAGTTCATCGATGTTATCGCTATCATTCTATCAATATCAATTCAATAACGTTGTTCATTATTGACAATACTATCTCTGGTTATCATTTCGGGAACATTGTCCAAGGTCATCAATGTTTCCACATTTCAATTTCAATCATTGCGATGCCATCAAAGCTCATTGGCGCTTTTCAATCATTTTCAATCATCATTATTTGGGCGCATTGCCAAATCTCATTGATGCCTCGTGATTTCATAAACTATTTTAGAACCCTCAAAATTAACCCTAATCCTTATTAACATTATCAAACCCTTAACCTGGGTCCTAATTGAATAAATAAAAAAACTTTTTTTATTCCGCTTTTCCCTAAGTCTTCAATAATAAATTAATTTTTATTAATTAATTAGCTAATTTCAATTTATGAGATTTTTATAATTTCATATATCTAATTTGGATTTGTGAGGAATATTCATTTATTAATTGAATTAATATCCTCCTAATCTCACCTAATTTTCATATCCCTTAATTGAGGATTCACATCCCTATTAAGGTGCTTCTTCAAATATCTTCAATATCCTCTAATATCTTCTTATTTTATCTCCCCCATTTCATGCTTCCAAGCATCTCACCAATCAAAATCTGCATTTATGCATTGATTTTGTGCAATCTCACCTAAATGTTCCTCATTTCCTATAAATTGAGAGCATTTCTATCATTCAAGGTTGTACCACAAGATTGTTAGAACACTTTCTCCTAGTAATTCTCATTATCAATTCAAGCTTTCAAAGGTTCTTTGTGAAATTGTGTTTGTCAAAGAGCAACATATCAACCTCTATGGAGAATAAAGGAGAGCACTAGAACTACATTTGAAGGGAGTTTGTTTGTGTTATCTTGCATATGTTTCAACTCTTGTTTCAAATGGTTTTAATGTTGGATTAGTTAGGGTAGCATATTGTTTAGGGTTTTTGGTTACCTAAATATACTTTCTAGTCCCTTTTCTAGTCTTACATTTGTCAGACTAGAAAAAGGCATTTTAGCATATATAGGTAACCACAAACCCTAAATAGTATGCTAAACCTATATAATCTATCATGAAAGCTATTTGTAAAATGGATTCATAAAAATAATTATAGACACTCAAAAACCCCCTTCAAAGGAATCTCCCATGTCCTTCTTTCTTCTCCATAATGAGATTTATGTTTCTCTTTGCACACACACTTTGCACAAAAGCCAAGTTTGCTAATGAGAGTACTAGAAGTGAGAGATTTTGAGAACCTCAAGGTCACTTTCTCCTAGTAATTCTCATTATCAATTCAAGCTTTCAAAGGTTCTTTGTGCAATTGTGTTTTTCAAAGAGCAACATATCAACCTCTCTAGAGAAGAAAGGAGAGCACTAGAACTATATTTGAAGGGAGTTTGTTTGTGTTATCTTGCATATGTTTCAACTCTTGTTTCAAATGGTTTTAATGTTAGATTAGTTAGGGTAGCATATTGTTTAGGGTTTGTGGTTACCTAGATATGCTTTCTATTCCACTTTCTAGTCTTACATTTGGTGAACCCGATGGTGTGTGCCAATGTTTTTCTTGCGTCCATTCCCTTCCACTTCAAATAAAGCTGGCATACACTCCCTCTATCATTCGACACCTATTTTCCAACCTTTCATCCAACCTATCTAATCCTTTGCATAAATCTTGTCCCATCCTTATCCAATCACCACTTCATATCCCTTTGTCATTACCCTACCAACATCTTTATGCAATATCTTTTAAAAGCACATTTCAAAGAGTAAGGTGCTTGAGTCCTTCGTCCATGTCATTTCATGTGTCCAGTTTTTTTTCCTTCCAAAAAGTCAAAAAGTCAAAAAATAAAAATTATCAAAAAAAGAAAAATGAAAAATGAAAAATGAAAATAGTTGCCCTGATGAAAACCTGGCAAATAGGCGTCTTGGTAACACAAAAAAAGAGTCAAGAGAAATAATTTCATCCAATAGTGAAAACCTGGCAAACAGGCGCTTTGGGCAAGTACCATGATGAAAACCTAGCAAACATGCATCATGTGTAATTCTATGAACTTCTTACAGTCTATACTTGGGGAAAATTTTCATTAGCATTATCCTCCATTATCCCAAACATGTTCTCCATTATCCCCAACATGTCCTCCAATATTCTATGCCTCCCATATCCATTATCCTATCCCCTTTTCCCTAACTTTGATCTTAACACGGTTACAAATCTTCCTTGAAGCATCAGATGTCCTATCTAATTTACATTGTCTTGATCCCTTTGGTTTATATTTCCTATCCTATCACAACCTTTCATCCATATTCCATATCCCTTCCCATTATCCCTGATTGATCTTGCATATCCTATACATGTCCTATCATTTTCTTGTTCATATCTTGTCATTATCCTATCCAGGTCCTAACATTTTCCCTATCCAAAATCTCTTTATTGTTCTTGATGACAATAAGGATGTTCAATATAAAAACATGTTTTCGAAGAACAACCTCTTGACATGTCCATTTCTTGCATTCTATCCACTACACTATCTTATTACCTTATCATTTTCTTGTCTAGTCCCCCAGCTTGGTAAAAAAAAATTGTTATCCCATTTCTTGGATAGTCCTTGGCACCTAACCAGATCCAATGCAATGAACCTTGGCCTTCATCCATCTACCAGTCCATTTCTCCTTTCAAAATGTCCTTCCCTTGCTAGACACAGGGGGCAATTTCAAAAAATTCAAAAATATCAAATAATTATCCTGCAGAAAAATTCTAAAAATCAAATAATGTCCTGAAAAAAACCCTAAAAATCAAATATGATCTTGAAAAAGACCAAAAATATTCAAATATTTCAAAAATGCTAAAAATTTCAAAATGTTTTCAAAAACCTGCAATAAATTTGTACATACTTGTCTTCTTTTTGCAAATTGAACATCATGTTTGCAGACATTAGTGACAGAAACCACCAATTTGTGCTTAACAAAATCATGTCCTCATCAACGTGATCTAAATCATTGTGACTCAACATTCAATCTGGTTGGACCTGTTCCATCTTTCAATCTTCACTATCAATCAATCTATGCAAGCTATCAATCAATTATCAAATCAATCAATTTGCAATGTAAGATATCCATCAAAGAACATTCAAGGAAAGTACGAAAAGAACAAAATGGCTATTGGGTCATGTTGTATTAGTGAGTGTTTTATCTTTTATTGATTTTTCTTTTCTTCTTGTTTTCCTATGCTACTTGATGATATTAGCTAAACTTATGAGAGTAGCCTGGATGGTTCATGACCAGTTTCTTTTTCTTTGACTTTTTCTGCTTGTTTGATGATCTCATGAAATTCTGGGGCATGTTTGCTACATGCTTTCAAGATGGACAAGATCATCCTTTTTCTGGATTGTGTTTGTTTATGCAAAAAGGATGACTTTATCACTCTGGCTTTTGTTCCATGATGCACTGCATTTTCTTTTGCAATATCAAACTAAGCTCTTATAACACAATTGCACTTTTGAAAGCCAAAATATTTTTATCTTACTAACATTTCTTCGTCTAATTTCTTCTTTCTCCTAACATTTCTTCAATCAATCATATTTATTTTAAAAAAAATTTCCTCATATCAATTTCAGCCTAATTTTTTGAGGGGGCATCCTACCTCCATTCTTTCAATCCACTGGGGCATGATCTTCTATTTTTCTTTGAGCCAACGCTCATAATCACATTGTCTCAAAGAGGGGCAAAATGTAGACACCTAAAAATGGTTCATTGCCTATGCCCCCTTTCTAACATATCTTCTATATTGTGTGTTTGATGTTTATCATTCACTAATATTGTGTCATTCTTCCATGTCATCAATTACTAACATTTCTACTCAATTTATCAAATTGATCATTTCCCAAACCATTTTTGATCAACCCTAAACCGATCCTATTCGATCCTAAACTGATCCTATTCAATCCTAAGCCATTCCAAACCTTCCTAAATCATTTCAAACCTATCCCATTCTATTACTAATCATTTACAAAATTGTTGGGACTCATTCCAACCATTCTAGGCCATTGTCCAAGATCATCAATGCCTAATTAACCCAATTTCATACCAATCGATCAAATCCTATTTCAATCCAATCAATCTTGTCATCATTTTAGGAGCATTGTCCAAGATCATCGATGCTTCATATCCCTTCAATCAACCATTTGATAACATCTTCAAATTTCATTGATGTTATTGCTATCTGTCTATCAATATCAATTCAATAGTGTTGTTCATTATTGACAATACTATCTCTAATTAACATTTCGGGAACATTGTCCAAGATCATTGATATTTCCCCATTTCAATTTCAATCATTGTGATGCCATCAAAGCTCATTGGCACTTTTCAATCATTTCCAATCATCATTATCCGAGTGCATTATCAAAGCTCATCCATGCCTCATGATTTCCTAAACTATTCTGGAACCCTCAAAATTAACCCTAATCCTTATAAACATTATCAAAATAATTTCAATTCAACATCAACACCTTTAATTTGACCTATGATCCACTAATTTCCCCCTTTGGATGAATAACCCATAATTTATCCTAGGTCCTAATTGAATAAATAAATAAAGTTTATTTATTCCCCTTTTCCCTAAGTCTTCAATAATTAATTAATTTTATTAATTAATTAGCTAATTTCAATTTATGATATTTTTGTAATTTCATAAATCTAATTTGGATTTGTGAGGAATATTCATTTATTAATTGAATTAATATCCTCCTAATCTCACCTAATTTCCATATCCCTTAATTGAGGATTCACGTCCCTATTAAGCTGCTTCTTCAAATATCTTCAATATCCTCCAATATCTTCTTATTTCATTTCCCCCATTTCATGCTTACAAGCATCTCACAAACCAAAATCTGCATTTATGCATTGATTTTGTGCAATCTCACCTAAATGTTCCTCATTTCCTATAAATTGAGAGCATTTCTATCATTCAAGGTTGAACCACAAGATTGTTATAATACTTTCTCCTAGTAATTCTCATTATCAATTCAAGCTTTCAAAGGTTCTTTGTGCAATTGTGTTTTTCAAAGAGCAACATATCAACCTCTATAGAGAATAAAGGAGAGCATTAGAACTACATTTGAAGGGAGTTTGTTTTTGTTATCTTGCATATGTTTCAACTCTTGTTTCAAAAGGTTTTAATGTTAGATTAGTTAGGGTAGCATATTTTTTAGGGTTTGTGGTTACCTAAATATGCTTTCTAGTTCCTTTTCTAGTCTTACATTAACAACTAGAGAATGAACATTCTCCTCAACAATCATCATGGAATAAAGAATCTATAATCAAGGGACAAAACCATTTTTATCCCTCGAAATGAGATGAGGGAGAACTAATTTCATACTTAAAACTAAGATTTTGGGAAAAAATATTATAAATAGAATTGCACAAACTGATAGACTAGAACTCCACCTAGTTTCCTAGGTATAAGAACAATGAACATAGTATTAAGATATTTTAGAAGATATCCTAAATAAAAAATCTCTTTTGTAGCTACTATAATATCATTCACCACACTATACAAATAAATTTCAAAAAAGAACATGGGGAAACCATCAAGCCCAAGAGCTTTGTTACTTTCAAAGGAGAAAACAACAAAAAAATATTTCTTAGAGGAGATCCTTATAAATATTTGATTCATATCTAGAGAAATCATAGAGGGGATTGCATTAAGTATTTGTTGTTGATGTTCTACATCAAGAGCATGGTCATTAGATAATAGCGAGGATAAAAAATGCATAGTTGTTGGCATAATATCTTCATCCTTTTCAAAATTCATGTCAATCAAATTAATAGAATGGATTCTATCATTAGCCTTGTTATTAAGAGTAGGCATATGGAAAATATTTCAATCTCTAATGTTGTAGTACCACAATTTTCTTTATTTTGACTCTTAGTATTAACACCATACACTTGAGTATTAATCTTTCTCCTGCTTCTCAATTTTCCCATAGAGAATGGAGTAATATATTCTCCCTCCACTCTTTGAGAAAAATGTACATCCTAATTAGACTAGATCACCTTATTAGTTATTGTTACCTCTATTAATTCCTGAAATGGTTTTACACCTACAAAGCTACAAGTACACTCTATTAGGTCTAGTAAAAAATTTCCATAATAATGAGTCCTTGGTCTATATTTGCAAAAGGGTCTTATATAAATTCTTGAAACGCTTTCTTTCATGCTTCTTAATGTAAAATTTGGTCCTAAAACCCTAAGCGTCGAAGTGGTTTCTAAGTTTGTGTTACCTTTTTGCTACTTAAGTCATCTATCGTGCATGTATTCTTTTAAAAAAAATGTCTGCATTCAAGAGTGTGGTAATGACACATGTCTTTGGTAGGTCCAGCAATCAGAAAAGGTTTCACTTACATAGTGAGCAGATCTGGTTTCATCAGATGGTTGACTTAATTGCTTAATCTCAAAATGATCGACATCTATCCTATAAGCGATTATGTTTGAGCGACGCATGTCTCTGGAGTGACATGGGCCCTATTGTAGGTAGTTTGATGAAGATTAAAGCATAGATAGATCTGATGTTTGACCTGATCACTTATGGCTAAGATGCACACCATCTAATGTGTAATCCATTAAGTGGTGGTGACATGTGGCAATTGGTGGGCCCGGGTATTGTGAACAACTATTGATTAAAGTGCAGACATATTCCTTTGGATCCAATAGATGAATTAATTACTTATCCAAAAGATGTGCAATATCTATTAGGTAAGTTATTAAGTCATAGTGTTGTGTGTCCTAATGATGACGTGTATTCCAATATCAGTAAAGGTGATCACAAGTTAAAAGGTTGACAATCCAAAAGAGATCTAATAGATGACTTGATCACTTAACAACAAAGTGAATGTGATATATCATTTAAGCAATTAAGTTGTGATGCCACGTGTCCTAGTGGATCCAGCTGAGGTCATAAAGAAGGAATTAAAGGAAGAGAAAGTGTAAAATGATCTGATGCTTGACTTAATCGCTTGTCAGAAAAGTGATCAACATCTAAAGGATAGGTGATTAAGTCATGGTGACATGTGGAAGTTGGTGGGCCTTGTACAATGCAGAGATGAGTTAAAGTAGGTGCAGTTTCAAAAAGATCAGATGGCTTGCTTGATGACTTAAAGGAAAGATGTGGAAGATCTAGTGTCCAAGCCATTAAGCGGTGTTGACATGTGTCCAAATTGATAAGTTGCGTCTGCAATTAGTAAACTCAGGGTAAAGTAACTTGTGGCTAGGTTAAGATAAATCTGACAGTTGACTTGATCGCTTATGGAGAAGATGCATGAGATCTATCATTTAAGTGATCAAGTTGTGGTGACACGTGTCCTAAATGAATATTTGTTTTTGTGAAGTAATGAGATCTGCTTGATGAAGGAGATGTTATTGAAGATTTGTGGTCCAAATTTAAAGTTCTCAAAGTGGTCATTAATGAACTGTTAAGCTGCAAGTTTCAAATGAGGTGAATTGATTATAGAATGTGTGGTGACTTCAGTAGAATTCAATACAAAAGAATGATTTTATTGAATCTATATAATTCATTTCTTAAGCTCGAAGCTTCCATAATCATCGAAGTCATTGAATCAAAGATAAAAATTGTAGAATGGGTAAGTATTCTATGATATAGTAAAATTCAAGCTTTTAGTAGGGTTTGGAATTCTGAAAGAGTTATAGAATTGTTAATATAATCTGATAATCATTCTTGTAAGAAACCCTAAGTTAAGAAGATAGCCCCTAGGATTGAATTCTCTAGAAATGTGGAATACAAAGATAGAAATGTACAAGATGATCTTATTTAGCAATTAAGTGGGTCCACAAATGATTCTACCCAGATTAAGAGAATTTTTCTGGTACATCCTCATTTTAGAGTTGGGGAGGGCTTGTATGATATGGGTAGATGGGCCAAAGACACCAAGATCAACACAAGTACTTTAAATCTATTCAAAACTCCTTATAGCCAGAGAAATGCTCCATCCCCAGATTATAATATATGAGATCTAGATGTAGGCAAGTTGATAGTTCCTAGAGTATTCATGGATACAGATCTATTAATTATGATAGCCAAAACATATGAGAAATTATCCAGGGTCTTGACAAATACATAGGGAAATGTACTATTAAATTTCACAGCTGACAAAATCAAAAAAATCTTCAATTTAAGTGACCTCTCAGTTCAAATGGATGACATTGATTTTGACCATTTCGAAGAGGTGTATCAGAATTAGAAGGAATACTATAGGAATGAGGCCTTGAAATGATATTTTAACAAGATAGGGGGTCTGATTGTAGCAGGCCCTAATACACCAGAACCTTTCAAACTAGACTATTTCAATAGTAAGGCTAGGGGAATGTATAGTGCATTGTGCCATGTGCTGGGAGAGGATGAGGAACCAATGATGCCTATCAATTTCATGCTTATGGTTGTTCAAATCTTGCATCCCAACATGTCTGTCATTTTTTATTATGCTACATACATTGCTGACTTGATGCATCAAGGTTTGATAGGAATAAAGGATTCCATAATAGTCAGGCCAATGGGATGGTATTCCTTGATGATGCATATGATTTTATTCAATAATGCTAATTATTTTGAAGATGAAATGGATCTCACCAAGTTTTAGGATGATGAGGATCTACCTATTTAGTTGTGGAGTACCGATTTGTCTTGGGAAAGGAAAGAGGCCAGTTTCATAAATTTTGATAGATCTTTTGCTTCTATGCTTAGAGCATTATTATGTAAAGACAACCCCAAGATTAATGCAGATGTATTGATACTTTTTAGACCATTAGAATATGCTCCATAAATGAAGATTGTTCACAATTGGGGTGATTTCATTTTATACCCTATCTCAACAGTCATTAGGGTTTATGGCTTTAGATGAATTCCAAATGTCCTCCATTACAAAGTGCCACTCAAGATTGGTCTGACAGAGATTCTTAGGCAATTAGGTGGATTGCAAGAGGAAGCATTAACTAGTAAAATGAAAGGTATCATTTTCCCTACCCTTACCAGAGTCCATTATTTTATCATTACAAAAGGGGGATGGACCTAGTTTGATAAATACCTAGATCCATATGAGTTAGCAAAATGAGTGGTGAGGTGTGTAGATAATGAAGGTTTTATCATTGAAATCTTCAACAAAAGAACCAAATGCATGGCATTAGATCATCAGTTCAACTTCCCAGAAGATATAATAAGAAATGAGTTTGATCTAATGCAAAAATAAGTTAAGAAGGAAAAGTGCCTAGATTATAAAAAATCTTTAGATATTATCCACAATTTTGATAGATCATATGATCTCTTGAAGGCATTTGCATCCTGGGAAAAGAAAATAGAATCTCTGATAAAAATGTTTGAGGACATAATGAAAGCCCTAGATCATAAGAAAATTAAAGTGATGGAAGCAGAGCCAGAAAAGGATAAGTTTGTTCTAAGCAGGCTGTCACAAGGTAGGGTTGTCCCACCAGGGAGGTATGTAGTTTATCAGCGAAGGGGTTACAACAAAATTTTTCTTAGAGATGAAAAGGCATCTAAGAAAAAGGGAAAATGGCCAATGGATACCAGTGCCAAGACATTTCCATCCCAAAAAAGGAAGAGGGTGGAAGAAAAAGAGAAACAACATGGTGATGTCTATTCCCCTTCTCAATCTCCCCTACATATGGATGACCAAAGCATCACTGAAAAATTTGTAAGAATGGGAAATACCAGACATATTTTGTCACAACCCAGGAGTTACAAGAGGGAGTGCAAGAGGAACCCAAGCATGCAGTATTGGATCTTATAGTAGCAGAATTTGCTTGAAAAGAGATGGATCCTATAACCAAACATGCTAGTAATGGCTTTTTATCTAATGATGAGTTTTTTAAGGCTAGGGATTTCATCCAATTTCTGTGGAGAGTTCACATTGATGAGCTTAAAGAAAAATGTTAAAATTTGCAAGAAGGTCAACCTAAAAAAAGCAAAGAAGACATTGAAAAAGAAGTAAAATAGGAGATGATGGAAAATTTTAATAAAATTATCCCTGAAGAAGGAAAGGAGTTAGTGAAGAAATAAGGAGTCCTTATCTTGCCTCAATGGGATTTTTCTCATGCCATCATATTTGATGTTGCGAGAAAAGAAGCTAAAATAGTGCGCACTAGTGGGACATCAATTGGTGCTAAATTAAGTGAAGATCACGCACCACTAGTGATATTTTCTTTGAAAAGGAAATACAAAAGGAGAACTGATGAAGGTGATTTGGCTAAACACTGAGGTAGTCTTGTGGTAAAAATAGTGTCACATACCTTAGGGGTAGAAGTAGCCAACCTCACTTTGGAAACAACAAAGTTGAGCTTAAAGGTGGCTGAGGAATAAGAAGATGAACTCAAAATCCTGAGGGAAAAATATGAGGTAGTCATGAAGGTATATAATGATGAGAGGGTCAAGTCTATTAAAAAAGACAATGAGATTGCCTTCCTTGAGGGTAAAAAAAAAATTTAGTTTGTACCTTAAAGGATGATCACACAAGATCCTCACCATCCATCCAAAACAAGCCTGATCATAACTTATCATTCTTCTCCTGCACCCTCAAATCCTATCACACAAGGAGAATTGGAACAAGAGAAAGAAAGATTGATTGTTAAAAGAACTAAGCTAGAGAAATAGAAGAAGGAGTGGGTTGAACAATCTATAGCATTTAAATAAGTAGAGGCATGGGTAAAACAAAAGTATGATGACAAGATACATAATACGCTTAGGCATCAGACTCATGAATTAGTTCCTACTGCTATTTATTCATAGGGGATGAAAATTATCAGCATATTGAATACATACAATGCAGATAAGGACAAATGGGATCAAATGGTGAATAGATGGAAGGGAAAGAGAGGAGAATTGAAATTCTTTCACACCACATGCAAAGAAGAAAATAATATTGACATTATTTTGACTGGTACTTATAAATGTGTCAAATTGCTAATAGACATGGACATAAGAAGGATCATCATCACAAGGAAGGTAATGGATTTGAGAAAGGAATATTCAAAGCACTGATATGAGATGTTTCTGATGACATGTAACTGATTTAATGTTTGATAATGTTAAGTTGAAGATAATGCATGACATTAAATTAGTTAATAGTTTGTATTGTCATTGATGTCAACTTGATATCATCTATACGGTCATGTATATAATACTAAAGACTTTAGAGAATCAATGGAACAAAGATTATTCTTTTAGCAATGCATAAAATTCAAGTATTCACTAAAGTGACAGATAACACCGACAGAGTGCACACCATCGGTAAAGGCAAATAACCAAAGTCATAGTGATACCTAATGAGTAGAAGATAGTGTTTCCTGACGAAGAAAAATCACAGGATGCCCGATGAGCTGAAAATAGAATTGCCTGACAAATAAAATCCAATGATGCCCGACAGATGGAGATCCTGAAGCTGATTAGAGTCACACCAATAGAACTATCTATTGTCACCGATGAATAACTGTAGAGTTGACTGACAGAATAGAGAGTTCAAAAAATGACAAAATATCTAGCTGGCAAGAGCTAAAGATAGACTTAACTAGTTGTTTTCATTTTTTTATTTGACCAAAGTCAAGTGATTGATTTAAAGAAGATTTGTATAGTTGGAAAAAATATAACTATGAGATAAATTAGAAGTTAAGCTTTAAATCAGATTGGCTGGATTGTTTTTCATGCCAAGAATCAAGAATCAAGAATCAAGAATCAAGAAATGGTGAATATCATGTCTATATAAGAGACAAGCTTAATTAGTTTCCACATCACATAAAAGGGGATGAATAGAAAGATGATGTTGAAGAGAAACTGATGAAGGATAACTCCATACAGTCCTGATCAATAAAGCTGAAGGAGAGCTAAAGAATTCTGCAGACACCGATGAATAGTGAAGCACAACATCACAGAGCAGAAATTGTGCAGCACAAAGAATGGAATTGATACATTGATCAGAGAGGTAATTTAATTAAATAGATCTAAAAATATTTAATTCAAGTTGCATTAGAAATAGGTCATTGTGTTTCAATTTAACCATCGAAGCATCAAGTCTCTTAATAGAGCAGGACTTAACAGTCTTCTATATATTGAGGTACATCCCAAGGAGTGCCAAAAATGTTGATTCGTGAAAGTAGCATTGGATTTTCCTAAAGTCTATTGAAATTATAAGAAGGAGGCTGATTTAAGGATGGTAGAAAATAGGATCTTGATACTAAGTGACAACCTCTATGTATAAAATCCTCTAACAAGGTCACACCTAACAGTGTGTTTGTAAATTTTAACAGGGTTGGCTCCTAACAGGGATCACTTCAAAAGAGTGAAAATTTGGGGTACTGGTCCCAGTAGTTTTTTCCATTAATAGGGTTTCCATGTTAAAATCCATGTGTTATGTGTGTATGGTTTATTACTTTACTATTTTACATTTCACATATGTATTTCTGGATTGATCGGTATACTCTGCATATTTACTGAGTGTCTATAAATAAGTTTTACTGCTTATCGGTAATCAAGGAGAATAAGGTCAGAAAATAAAAAATGATAGACAGTTGAATCATTATTAATATTTCATGGCATGCATCTTGTAAGGGACTTAATAATCTAAGTTTTATTGATTGGTGGTTAAGTTTAAGGATATGTTTTTGAAGCCACTGATTCACCCCCCTATCTCAGTTATTCCTAACAATTGGTATTAGAGCTTGTGTGCTTAGAAGGAAGGTTTCAAGACCTAATTCAAGATCACAAGATGAACAGATGATATGTGCCCAAGTTGAACAAAGACTACTTTGATTCATGGAAAAGTAGGATAAGACTCCACTTATAAGGTACTGGTAATGATGTTACTCAATTCCTAGATACTAAATATGTGTTTCCTATAGGAGTATTGATAGTAGATCAATTGAGAGAGAAGCATGAGCATAACTACATGGTTATAGAGCTTTCTTCCTCACTGTTTAATGTTGAATTTGAAGATGTCAAGAATTGAAAAATTGCAAAGAAAATGTGGGACAAACTGAAGCTTGTACATGGAGGTGATACAAATGTTCTAAGAGCCAAGGAAGAAATCCTTAAAGGAAAATGCGATGACCTTAGAATGAAAGAAGGAGAAAACATCACACAGTACAACACAAGAATAAAAGAAGTAGTCAATTCTATATGAGGTGTTGGAGGTACACTTGAAGAGGAGACAGTGGTAAGTAAAATCTTAAGAACCTTATTGCCTGTATATGCTATTAGATTTTCTTCCATTCAAGAAATGAGAGAAGTAGAAAACAACACAGTTACTCTTGATAGTTTAATTGGTAGACTAATTTCATTTGAAATGAATAACTTTTACAATAGTGTCTTACCAAACTTAGAATCTGCATTTAAGTCTTCTATGAAAATAAGCAAATCCAGCATAGATACTCATCTAGAAAAGACAATGAAAGTGAAAGTGAAGAAGAAGATCTAGATGAAATGGAAGCACTTATGGCTAGAAGAGTGCAGAGAGGAAAAGGTAAATACAAAGGCAAGTTACCACTCATATGCTTTAATTTTAAAGATATTGGACACTTTGTTGCAAGATGTCCTAACAGAAGAAAAGAGGACTGAAGTAATGACAGACCTTTTGAGAAGAAATCTGACCAAGGTGATAAAAAAGATTACAGAGGTTATCGACAATCAAAAAGAAGAGATACCTAAGACTACAAGGATAAAGGCAAGAAGGATAGCTACTTAGTTTCTTGCAAAGATGAAGATAATGACACCGAACCTGATGAAGACATCGAGATGGTATTTGTAGCTATGAAGGATGATTCAAATGAAGATGAAAGGTATGAAAAAATTATACTCATATCTCAGGTTAGCAAGAATGGCATATTGATTATAGATAGTGGCTGCACACACCACATGACCAGTGACAAAGAAAATTTTAACACTTTTGAGTATTATAATGGTGGTACAATAAGAATGGGTAATGATACACCTTGTCCGGTTGAAGGAAAAGGAACTATAATGTTGAATAACCTGATTAAATGTGAAAATACTTATTTGGTAAAAGGATTGAATTATAATCTATTGAGTGTTTCTCAGCTAAATAATTGAGGTCACTGAGTAGCATTTGAGAACAAGAAGGCAAAGATCTTCAATGAATCAAGAAAATTGATTGGTACTGGTGAATAGACTAAAGGTAACTTATTCTATCTGAAAGATACTAACATCACTTGCTTAATGACTAGAAACGAAGACATATGGTTGTGGCACATAAGATTGTGTCATGTGAATTTTGACAACATGATAAAAATAAGCAGAAGAAGAAATGTAAGAAGCTTACCGATGATGACAAAGCTAGACAACATCATGTGCAAAAATTGTCAAAAAGGTAAAATGACAAAGTCTAGTTTCAAAAGTAAAACCCATACATCTGATGATATTATAGAATTAGTCCATATTGATTTATGTGGACCTATGAGGACAAAAAGCTATTATAGAGATATATATTTTATTATCTTTGTTGATGATTACTCTAGAATGATGACAGTTATGTTTCTAAAAGATAAATTTGAAGCATTCAAGATGTTTAAGTGGTATAAGGCTATGGTAGAAAAACAAAGTGGTAAGGATTTGAAATGTTTGAGATCAGATAGAGGAGGAGAATTTATATCAGATGAATTCAATAATTTTTTGTAATGAGCATGATATAAAAAGACAGGTTCCTGCACCAAGAACACCACAACAAAATGGGATTGCTAAGAGAAGTCACAGATCAATAATTGATTGTGCAAGAACACTGATGATAGAGAAAGACATCACCCAAATATTCTAGAGGGAAGTTGTTAGCACTACTGTCTATACACTTAACAAAGTAAAATTAAAGAAGGACACAAAGAAGACACCTTATGAGCTATGGTATGGTAAAACACCCAATGTAAGTTACTTCAAGATCTTTGGTAGTCAATGTTATGTCTTAAAGGATGATAGAAATGGAAAGCTTGATGCCAAAAGTGATGAAGGTATTTTTTAGGGTATTCTACCAACAACAAAGATTTTAAATGTCTTATCAAGGCCTCTAACAAAATAGTTGAAAGTGCAAATGTAAAGATTTATGAATTTTTTGAAAAGAATGAGCTGGAAAGCACAAAAGAACCACAGGACTATAACAAGTTTGTATATTATGAAGAACCCAACACTCTACCCGAGAAACAATGCTTAATCCCATAACAACAGAATGTTGCAACCGATGGTCAGACTACTGTTACCGATGGTCAGGATAATAGTCAAGATAATGTGCAAGGTAATGAAGAAAAAAATGAAGATCATGATAATGATCAAGCTGATAGACAAAGAATTGTACCTGTACTTGCAAGATATGTAAGAAGGAACCATCTAGAGATCTAGATCATAGGAGATAAGAAAGTTGGTACAAGAAAAAGAAGTAAGTCTTTAACCTCAAATTGGTTAATTTGTGAGTTTGAGCCAAAATATATCAATGTTGCATTAGATAATGAAAAATGGATAAGTGCTATGAATGATGAGATTAAGAAGATTGAGAAGAACAAAACATGGTCACTTGTGCCAAGACCAGATGACAAGAATGTCCACGATACAAAATGGATATTCAGGAATAAGTTGAACAAGAATGGAGAAGTCACAAGGAACAAAGCAAGACTAGTATGCAAGGGGTATGCACAAGAAGAAGGTATAGACTATGGAGAGACCTTTTCACCCATTGCTAGGATAGAAAGAGTAAGAATACTACATTTCTTATGCTCCATACAAAGGATTCAAAGTATATAAAATGGATGTCAAGTTAGAATTCCTAAATGGAATACTTGAAGAAGAGGTATACATTGAGAAACCATAAGGGTTTATAGATCCACACAAGAGGAACATGGTATGTAGACTTCACAAAGCCTTGTATAGATTAAACAAGATCCTAGAGCCTGGTATGATCGACTTCATTCCTATCTAATAAGTATTGGATTCATAAGGACTAGTGAAAATAGTAATATTTATTTGCAAGAAGATATTGATGCTAACACTTTGATTGCTAAAATATTTGTTGATGACATCATATTTGGAGGCAATGATATGCTATGCAAATAATTTTCTGGTGAGATGACCAAAGAATTTGAGATGTCTATGTTTGGAGACATCAAGTTATTTCTTGGTCTATAGATCATTCAGCAAAGTGAAGGTATCTTCATTACACAGTCCAAATACATCAAAGAGGTCTTGGAAATATTCAAGATGGAATATTCCAAACCAATTGAAACATCGATGGCTATTGGATGCAAGTTAAAAAGGAAGACAAGACAACAAAGGTAAATCAGACTTTGTATAGATCAATGATTGGAAAACTCATGTATGTTGTACACACTAGACCAGATATTGCACATGCAGTAGGAATTGTTGCTAGATTTTATGCTAACCCTAGGGAATCACATATGACTACTGTAAAAATAATTTTAAGATATCTGAAGAATATTGAGGAATTTGGCTTATGGTATAGAAGAGAAGGAAAATTTTAACTTAAGGTGTTTATCGATGCTAATTGGGCTGGAAATCTTGATGATCGGAAGAGCGCAACTAGAGGAACATTCTTTATGGGTGATAGACTTGTGACATGGATTAGAAAAAATCAAGGATGCATCTCTCAGTCTACTACAAAAGTAGAATATATTGCTGCTATTGCAAACTACTCAAATGTTGCATGGATTAAACAATTGCTGGAAGGTATGCATATGAAGATCTCAAAACCAGTGATTATCTATTGTGAGATCCAGTGCAATAAACATTTCCAAGAATCTAGTCATGCATTCCAAGACTAAAGACATTGCAATCAAGTATCATTATTTAAGAGAACAAGTTCAAGAAAAAGAAGTGATACTTGAGTATGTGCAATCAAAAGAATAATTAATGGATAGAAGAAAGGTATATACATCTATATACAGAAAGGTATATATCATAACCGAGCACCAGAGCATATTGTTGTATTGTTGATGGATAAGGGAAATTCAAGGAATATATAATGGATAGAAGAAAATTATTATTTGACATGAATGTCAGATATTTGTAAAATACTTATTTGGCATTGTTGTCAAAGGGAGAGAAAGTTTCCATATTAGCACAACGTCACAGAGTAGAAAGTTTGGACCACAAAGAATTGAATTGATAAATTGAATAGAGAGGTAATGTACTTAAATAGATCTAAAAGTCTATAATTCAAGTTGCATTAGAAATAGTTCATTGTGTTTCAGTTTAACCATTGAAGCATCTAGTCTCTTAACAGAGCAGGACTTAACAGTCTTCTATATATTGAGGTACATCCAAAGGAGTGCCAAAAAGGTTGATTCATGAAAGTAGCCTTGGATTTTCCTAAAGCCTATTGACAACATAAGAAGGAGGCTGATTCAAGGATGGTAGAAAATAGATGTTAGAATGAATTTAGAATAACTGAGAGGGGAGAGCTGAATCAGTTATCCTCAGGTCTAGATGTAGTAAATAAAAACTTTATGTACTTCAGATCTACTCAGCAGCAATAGCATAAATCAATAACTTTAATCATGCAGTTTTACTGTCAATTGAAATTAGCTTGTAGTAACATAACAGTAAAGAAAACCATAAGTATTAACACAAGTTGACACAAGTATTTAACGTGGAAACCCAATATGGGAAAAACCACCAGTAACATGCTACCAAGTTTTCACTCTTCTAAAGTGATGCCCTGTGAGGAGCCAACCCTGTTAAAGGTTACAATAACACACTACTAGATATGACCTGGTTAAAGGATTTAATCACCCTACCAGGAGTGGCCTTGTTAGAGGACTTAGAACATTCCAATCTGAATGTCACCTTGTTAGAGGATTTATACAAATGACTATTAAGTCAACCTTGTTAAAGGATTTAACTAATATAATGGTAAGAAATTATTCAATAGTTTGTGATCTGGTACATACAACTTACTTTGCAATTCAGATCTAATTACAGCTCTGATGTTAACTTACTAGATAGCCTGCATTTTCATTTCAATCTTCTAATCTACATGGAAATCTGTCAAGCAATCACACATACAACACTCTGCTTCTACCTTTTGCCTTCTCTGCTAGATCATGCTAAATAGTAAATCAACTATGCATTCCATCTTTGCATTACATTTACTTCTCCAAAGTAGTCTCTAATTAAATCTTGAAACCATGCATTAATTATGGTTACCCATACATTAAATGACGTGGATCAATCTTTAATTAACATTTCATATCC
>MU227008.1:573526-624491 GCA_018584345.1 Thuja plicata
TGTTGTTGGACGCATATGCTTTGTAAGTCATCCCGTGAGTATATTTTATTATCCCACATGCATAGGTAGTATTACTTTTCTAGATCATACTTAGTATATAAGAGTAGGTTGAGGCCTTTGCTGGATAGGGACGAATTTATTGTATTGAGCTTGCTCAAAGGAGGTTACCCCCTCGAAGTGGCCCGCGATTAATAGATTCATTTAGCATTCTGCTATTGCTCTATATTCTGTGATTTCGTACATTCTCACCATATTGTTGTAAGGAGGTTCCTCTCACTCTTCATTATCTAGCTTACTCTATTGCTCGCTTTGATGCTGCCAATGCAGGATGGTGATTATTATGATTCTATTAGTATTATTATTATTATTATTATTATCGGCAGTGATAACTAGTTATTCCATCCAATCCTCCCTGTTTCTTTAATCCCTCCTATTGATTGGTCAAACCGTGCTGTATGAAATGAACATATATGGAAAACCGCATCATATCAGTAATGTTGCTTGCCTATAGAATTGTAGGGGTGAGACCTAAAGATGCCAGTGTGTTTTTCCTTAGGCCTGGGCTTAACAACATGGTAGGCATTTGAGACAGGGAAACAAGAAACTGAGACTTATCTTACTCAAAGAATAGTGCATAGTGCATGGAGTGTATTCATGTAGTTAGGAGGGAGGGTAAGTAGTTGGATGGGCCAGGGGGCTTCCTATACTCACCCAAGGAGGAGAGAGTTCTCATGTAGTAAGTGAACCTCCTTCAGGAAAGAGATTACTCTACCCTATTAGGTTGTGGAGCGGGACTCAACCACTCATTAGGTTGGTTGCCTAATTTTTAGCCGTTGATTCCCCATATATTGGCTCTTATTCCTATGAATTACCATTAGCAAGTGATGGATCAGATACAACTACTTACTCCTATTTCATTCCAAACCCATTCCCTTTCATTCTGGGTTTCCCCGCCTCCCCAAAACCTTATAGATCATTTTAGAAGGAGAGGGGAGAATGTGTACTCTATGCCCTACCCCTACCCTCTACCCCCTACTATTAAAGGGAAGGGAAGGGGACCACCAGTGGTGAAGCGAGGTTTATGTTCGAGCATACATCCACTTCATAGATATATAGACCACCGGATCATGAGATGATAAGGTTGTGAACATGCAGCTAGCAAGAAATAAAGTTGCCCCCCAATAGTTTAGTTGCCCAACCCTTACACGCCCTATCCCCTTTGAATTGATAGGGAAAGGGGGGTAGGGGCGCATAAATAGAATTTTTTATGAACCCCCTACACTCTCCCCTCATCTTCATTGAATTCAGACAAGTGAGGCGCTTACCTGAATGAAATGAAGGTAAGGGAGGACCTCATCTTTATTGAAATCAGACAAGCCCTACTATTCTAAATGCACGTAACCTTCACTACCGTGAAGGTGAGGGAGGGCCTCATCAAAATACAAATTTAGATGAGCCCTACCCCCTAGGGAAGGGCGCGTAACCTTCACTACCATGAAGGTGAGGCCTATAGATAATAAGGGCCTTACCTGAATGAAATGAAGGATTAGAAAAGATGAGTTTTCAATGAGGAGTGCCAAAATACAGAGAAAGGAAGATTAAATCAGCAAGATGAGTTGTTTCAATACATAAATCACCAATTGATTATGTTTCCCCCCATACTCTCCCTACTTTTATTTCTGTTTACTATTCCTCTTTCCTCTTTTATCATGGTTAGAACTAGAAACCGGGGCAGTCGGGCCCCTACCATTTTCTAGGATGTATAGAATTGAGTTTGGGAGAACTGCTAGATGGGAAGGAATGCCCTCTATTCTATCATTCCCCAACCCATGCCCTCAGTGGCTTCATGTCATGCCTATTGCCATACTAGGGTGGGTTCAACTCCATCCCCAGCAGAAGGATAGGTGAGGCAGACACCCACCCAAGGCTACTCAATTCTATATGTAACATGCCCACCCCATTGTGCACCATAGTAGGGATCTACCGACTACCTTAGCCCGGCCTATTCAATCTTTCGCTTCAATCAATGGAGTGAGTATCGATGCCTGATCAATCTTTCTTTAACTCTCACAAATTCGAGTCGAAAGAAGAAACCAACTTGGACCTTCATGATAATGACCGGTAAGGGCGAGCCCTTACCTTCACAGAGTTCAAATAAGGCCCTTATTCCCTATAGGCCTTACCTTCATGATAATTTAGATAAGGCCCTTATTATCTATAGGCCTTACCTTCATGATAATTCCTACTGAGGCATTTAAGGTAGAATCGAGGCAGAAGCTTCTTTGCCAGCCATGAATGGCCCTACTATCTATAAGGGCTAGTTCCCTACTATCTATAAGGGAAATGAAAGATGGTTTGGTCTGGAAAGATGATAAAAATCACTTGGTTGGATGGAACCTTACCCTGGTTCAATCACATTTATCACTAAAGAAACCCTCCTTAATCAAGGACTTGCGATAACTAACTCGCCTATAGAATGGTAGGGCTCAGACTCGAAGATACGTGTATTTGGATCAAACTGGGATTGATAGGGATCTGAAGAATAGCCCATACTACCCACCCTGCAGGGTGGGAGGAATAATCTTCCTAGTGCCATGGTAGGGGGGGGCCCCACCCAACCCCAACTATATCCCCCCACCCACCCTAAATTAGGAGGAAGGTTGGGGGTGGTCGGGATGGGCTCCTAATGTTAATATGTGAGTGAGAGAGCCATCTCTCGAGATGGAGATGCCCATTAGAATAGTATGGGCTAGCCCCCCTATTCTAGCTTATTCTAGAAAGCGCATCCTTAGAATAGTAGGGAAATGATTCATCTACAAGGTAGATTTGTTGTAGGGTGAATTAAAAGCTCTTAATTAGCCCCAACCAAATATATTGGTGGGAGGGCCGGGAGGTATATTATCACTTGGCCCCTACTATTCTATGGCAGGTGGGAGGTATATTATTGTAGGGGGCCCTCCAGATTACTTAATTAACCTGCTAGAATCCCCCATAGCCTCCTACCACCCCTAGGGGTTACTGCAGTACCATGGAATTTGAGGGAATCAACCCCCATAGGGGCCCTCCTCTCATTAGAGTTGCTAGAGTCACTAAAATAGTTCTAGAATCAAGCTTGAATAATAGGAGATGTCATTGGTTCTATGGGAAGGGGCCCCCCTGATCAATATTGGGAACTGCAAAGGGGTGGGGGGGCATGTTACATATAGAATCTAGGTGGGGGGCCCCTACAATTCTATGGGCTTGAGTCAAAGTGATGTTGAGGGATAGGCAAGGTGGGTGGAAGGTAGGTGCCATTTCTGCCCCCTTTAAATAGTAGGGCTCCCCATAGAAATATAGGGAAAGGATTCGAACTATATGCCTAGTCTCAAGCAGGGTAGAGTAATTGGTCAACTCAATCAAGCTCATGACCTTTGCATCAAAAGATTGCAGATTCAATTATCTTCCCTAAACAAATCCCCTACTATTCTAAGGGCTAGGCCCCCCCCACCCCTACTATTTTATGGCCCAACTATTATTAACGCCAGGCGCCTACTATTATAAGGGCTATGGCCCATTTAGGGGCCTCCCCCCCAAAACTACCTTTCCCAATGCAAGGGAAGTTGGAGTGGGCATCTCCCACAACTATACCTCTCGGGTTTATCTCCCCCCACCCTGTTGCCCCAATTGTCTATTGTTGGGGGTGGGCATGTTACGTATAGAACTAGCCACCCGTGCCTCTCCCCCACCCAAAATCAATGTCAGTTGGGGAGGGGTAGGGGCTAGGGCTAGTGCTAGGGGCTAGGGATAGTGCAAGAACTATAGTTGGGGCCAGTGCTAGTTCCAGTTCCAGTTCCAGTGTCCCTCTACTATTCTATGGTGATGTGGCAACTATAGTTCTAGAGCTAGTTGCAGTTCCCCTACTATTCTATTATTCCCTACAATTCTATGGGGTGATTGTTGATATTTGCATGGGTGGCCCCTTATTATATTATTGATGGTGGTGGGGTTGCCCAAGTTCCCTAAGTCCAGATATATAGGGCCCGCTCACCCCCCATAGTTTGGATAGGCTCGAAGAATAGAATCCACTGTGAATGAACAAAGGTCTTTTGCACAACCCATTGAATCAGTTCAGTAGGTCTCATTTCAGTAGTAGCCTACCAATCATTTAGGTTAGTTATATAGATAGGGGGGCCAATCACCTTACATCATTACCTTGCATCATTAAAGTATCCCCTACTTGGACAGTGGATTGACAGATCATATGGTTGGTTGTAGGGACAGTAGATTCACATATCATTCATTCATGGATCATTCATCTTTATCTCCTCAACCAAACTATGGAGTAGAAGGGGGGCTCCTCAAGTCGGCCGAGGAGAGCCTTACTATCAATAGGGATCCCCCGGGTTGGCGGCTCCTATCGGCAATAATGCAGAAGGAGATGTTGGAAAAAATAAACTATAGTTCTTCCCATTACGAGAGTTGAGTGCTCGACCTACCTATCAATAGGATTGCCCCCCTTTAATAGCTAGTTAATAGTTATAGTAGGGTGTCAATTCTTCCATGTTCACCTAATAGGTGCATGAAATCTATATGAACATGGTCACTGAACATCCATCTCGACCGCCCCACACTATAGACAGCCAGAGGTAGGGCCAAACATCCCACTTGGCTGAACATACATCTTCCTTATCCAACTATAAGAAGAGTAGGGCAGATCTATAGTTATCAAGCTGGAGGATGAGGACTAGGTAGGGCGGGGCATCCCATGTTCATGATTGGTGAGCAACGACATAGTCATAGTCGGGTGGGTGAGTGGGGAAGAATCAGCCCAGAGAGGTGGCACTCACCCGAGTTGATGAGATCATGTCTCATGCGATCACATTCTCTCTTTAGACAGATCAGATCATGCGCTCTGGAGAGAAGGAAGGGGCAGACTAATGGGGACCACACACAAAGTATGACACTAACATAGATCTGATCTATCAAGTGTAAAGTTTTCTATAGTATAGATCTAAGTTGAGTCCATATCACTATGGAGCAGTTAGTTGTTATTCCCAACTACCTCATTATTGAGGGAGGGCTCCTGGTGGCATCACTACTATCTACGTTATATGACCCCCCACCCCCCTCCTCTTCTATAGTATAGTTCCCTATTGAATCCTATGCCCCCCACCGGAGCTTCCCTTGGGGCTATAGTCGACCCTTCTATAGTGGGGGGGGGATCAGTTGTATCACATATATAGATGAAACCCTGGCCCTACTCTTTCTTTTATAACTCGGAAGCCCTACTCTAGATAGTTGTTTCTGCCCCCATCTATAGAACTCTAGGCAGATGGTTATCGGCCCCCCCCATTAGAAGCACCTTCCTTCCTCAAACTACAATAATAGAATGTGAGGGTCCCACCCAATGCCCCAACTTAGAATAGTAGGGAAGGATAGAATAGGCCGGGTGGGAGGGAATGTTAGTTGTGGGTGGGAGGAGCTTTATCAGGAGGGAGTTTTATCCCACCCCCTTTAGAATAGCAGGGGGCCATATAATAGTAGGGGCCTCCCACAACTCAAGAAATTAGGCCCGATGTAGTAGAACTAGAGTTTCCCACCCGACCCCTTGAGATCCCACCAACCTAACTTAATTAATCTACCTCACCTATAACTGAGGTGTTCATGCTAACTATTCCCTCCCAACCACTACCCTATAGGTGAACTCCCACCCACCCCTAACGTTACGTATATAATCTTCTAATCTAGTCTAGGTCTAGCCCTATAGTTCCCACCCAATCGACATGTAGCATGGGAACTATAGCTAGGAAGAATCTGGAAGAACAACTATAGTAGTAGGCTAGGCCCCCTACCATGGCAATAGGACGTATAGAATCTTATGCCCAATGAATAGGTCAGCAGGGGCTGAAGCACCCACCCTGGGAAACAATATTAATAAGGGGATATGGGGGGTCAGAAAACAGAAACCTCAATTATATAGAGGGGGGCAGTCATATCAACTAGAGCCCTTACAAACCCTATAAATTGCCCATTTTTTGTCTAGGCAGGGCTAACGGTAGGGAATGGTTAGGAAGGGGAGGGGGGCAAGTCCCTATAAAATAGTAGGGCCAGTCATATTTGCTAGACAACCCTTACCCTTAAAATAGTAGGGGTAGGGCCCCCCTTCAGATTATTGTAGGTTTTCGGCCCCTATTATGAGAATTCCCCTACTATTCTATGGAGTTGGGTCACTATTGGGGGTGGGTGGGAGGACTTAAAGTTGTCCATGATCCCCTCCCCTATTTTGAACAAGTAAAAAGGGAGTCAATGCTCTCTTTGCGTCTGCTACTAGATCTACTTCTAGCTCTACCATAGGTGGTTATGGGTCCACTTGGTCAAATTCCTTTGCTTCTATTCCCATCTATACCTTTTCTATTGAATCTACTCATTTTGAACTCTAAATTGGTAGTGCCTCCGCTTCTAGTGGTGAAGAAACTAGTGCATATGAAGTCAGTATAGGTGGCTTTGGATCTATCTCTCAATCTGGAAATGAAAATTAAACTACTGGTGCTTACTTTTTTGCTGCCACCTATGTTGATGCCTTCTTTTCTCACTTTGTGTCTGCTTATGACAGCCTTGCATCTCGATTCATTGCTAAAGCAGCACACTGGGTAAAGATCTGGATTTGGGCAGGGTAATGGCTCTCGGTCTACTAGATGGGATGCTTACACATTCACAGGAACTGAGTGTGGGTCTATCAACTATGATAGCTAGATGGAACAGCATGATCAGTATGTGTACACAAGGATTCATCATTATTATTCTTTTGGGTAAAGTGGCCTTGGATTAGGAACTAAGTGAAGAGAGGCTAGTCCTAGGGAAATTGGTTCAAGGTAAGCTACTAGCTATGGAACCAGAATCATTGCTGAAGTATCTACCACCTCTTATGCTCTTTCCTATACAGGTCATGTCTTTAATTCTGCTCCCACCTCTTACCTCTTAGATCTCATGCCCCTTAGAATAGTAGGGCCCTTTCATACCCTGCTAATTCCCTAGTGATTCAGATCAGGTTCAAAACTGGCCATAAAGCTGACATGACAATCTAATTTGTAACCCTTTTTCGCTATCAGTACCAACATTACAAGGTACTATAGTCCATTATATTGAGGGGAGCACATTGAACATCTAAGCCAAGAAGCAATACATTACACATTGGTAAAGGGAAAACATTGCACATAGAATTGGTACCGAGAAACATAGGGACATAACAGCACATTGGATCTCTCCTAAAACTAACGAATTAATAAATAGACAGGGATAGACATGAAGTGAAGTAAAGGATAAAGGTTAGGCATCAACCCAGTGTGGGAGGTATAAGTTGAGATTACAGAATCTCCACCGACCACCCGTGCAGCACAATAATATAATAATAGGACCCTGATGATGCAAACTATGATAAAAAATGGCTATGAAGGCTCAGAGAGATCTACCACCCTTGCCTATGTATTTCCTACTCCTCAAAATTGGTGGAGATTATAGATATCCACTTAGACCTCACCATTTGGACAACAAAGAAGAGGATAAAGGCAGGAGTAGTTTTGATCCATGGCAAAGCGAGTAGTTTAACCAACATCTCGTACAAATATGGATCCAACACCAGTGAATGATCCAGTTGCTCACCCAGCACTTGTAGTGGGGGCTAAGCCATCAAAGCCAAAAGTGGAGGCAGAGGTGAATGCAGTAGTTCAAGCATAAGTAGTGCCTATTGTTGATCCCATTGACCCAAAGCCAGGAGTAGAAGTAGTTTCCATTGATCCAATAAAAGAAGCAGTTCCAATTCCAGTCGAAGAACCCCTTTACCTAGAACCACCAGCATGAGCAAAGGCAAGGGCCTATGTACAAATAAATAATTCACAAATAAAGCCAGTAAGGGGTAGGGAAAAAGTTCCATCTCCATTGAACCTCTATACTCTAGCTACAAGCTGAAATTGTTACATCACCGCTAGCATCTGACAAGTTAAGTTGATGAGCAAGCACCAAGTTAAGTTGACCCAGCATCCGGATCGGTAGCACCAAAGAGAGAAGTAGCAAAGGTTGCAAGAGAGGCAAAGACACCATAAGAAGAGTCCCTAACATCCATTATGGTTCAATAGCTAGAAGTAGAAACCAAGATGGGAATAGGAGCAAAATGAGTAGTAGCATATATAGTTCCATACCTGGCCCCACCAATAGCTTCGATATCGATCAATAATGGCAGTGAACCACCTGATAATGCCAGTGAACCAAAGCCAATAAATGATCCAGTGGGGGCATAGACAGTTTACATAATCTATTTATGAAGAACATGTTGACTTAATGGTAGAGGCATAGGCAGAGATGGGAGTACCGGGAAAGGCATTGGAGGGAGTTTCTAATCTAGTTCCAAGGGTAGTAGTTTGAGTGCCAATGCCAGTCATTTTAGAATAATCCATTAAAGAACCAATTTATCTAGAAATAGCATCTAAGGCAATTCCATTCCTAGTCCTATCTCCTTAGTCATAGCCCATTTCATATCCTATTTCAGAACCAGCTAACCAAGTTTTAGAAGCACCATTATATGTAGAAGAGTTAGTGGTTAACCCAATTATTTCCCTACTATAACTATAATGGAAGAAGAGTCATAGCAGTCTCACCCATAGCCCCTACAATTTCTAAGGCGAGACCTAGTTCCTATGAAAGCATATTCATCAGGAATAGATCCCATTCTAGGTCTAGCCATTGTTAAGCATATTAAGTTGCGTACACAAAAAAGATAGTTGCATTTCCCTTAGTTTTACCCACATAGGTCGCACAGAGATAGGAAGTAGCCAGAGAGTGAGGCCAACCGGGGCTTAGGATAAGGAGGAAGGGAGTAACACCGATACACACATTCCAATCCAATGACAGATAGATCACTGAGCACAAGTATACGCAAGCGAGGAAGGGAGTCATCACACAAAGACAAATAAAGAATAGGAACACAGGAGAGCACCCTTATAATAGTAGGACCCACCGAGGATCAAAAACAAAGACTCGACTAGCGGTGCTCTATTCTGTTCACTGTCTCTCAAACGCCCAACATGTCTTGCATCATGCCATTCATTCCACTATGCACTTGGCATAAATCAAATGCTCTGTGGATCTAAATGAATCAAATGCACATGATCTACAATTTAGAAGATGAAAATCAATCTCTTGGCCTCTAGAATTGAACCTTTACCCTTCAAAAATAGTAGGGGTAGGGCCCACCGTTGTCACTAAAGTTCATCTGCTGATTATTTGAAGGCAGGCCCTAGATCGCTCGATGGGGGTGTGGCATGTGATTGGTGGATCGACATTGGTGGTTAGGCTTTTGTATTGGGCTATGTGATTTATGGAGATTTCTATGATGATTCTCTTTGATTTGCTTAGTCGACCCCTACTATTCTAAGGGGATACGATTCGTTACACTTGGATGGATGGCCCTACTATTCTAAGGGGAAGAGAAGAAATGCGTTTGCTCTTATTATATGATGCATGCTTCACACTAAGATGAGAATGTATAGAGAGAAATGTACAAATTATTATTATACGATACACTCTTCACACTTGGGATTCATTCAATGACTCGGTCACCTTGGTATCAATAGAAAATGTTACTTAGTAACATTGCTATTTGTCTTTATTTTCTAGAACCTTCCCCTACTATTCTAATAGGCTGCTAGCTTTAGGAGGAAGATACAAAGCCAATTTTGATTGATATCCAGTTGTTTACCCATTAGTAGAGGCAAAGGACATAGAGGCTACGGCCTACGCTTTAACGGCACCAACAATAGAATAATAAGCAATAGTTTATCAATAGTCGATCAAAATGTTTCTTTACTAGCGATGACTTGGTTGCATGATGTGCTGGTGAGCCACAGATGGTTAAGTGTGCTATTTTACTATTGCCTATGTGCCCTACCATTTTATAGGAAAAGCATGGGCCTGAATGGTCGCGATACAAAAGTCCCAAGGTGAGAAATGAGTTCAAAAATTCTCGGAGCAAATAGGTGATCCTCATTTGTGATAGGCCTAAAATTTTATAGGCATAGCTTAAAAGGCATGTCCTACTCTTTTCTATCATACTCAGTATCAGCTACAGTGGATGGTTCCTTCCCTTGTCCATGTGCCAGCCCAATGGAAATGAATGGAAAATCTAATAGATATAGTAGTGATAAGCGATATGTAGCAACCAGCTTTCAATTCTGACATGATGGGAGATTAGAAAGGGCATTCCATGATTGATTAGAAAATTTTTTAATTATATGGATTGGATCTTTCCCTTACAAAGAATAGGTTACTACTAATGTGAAGGTACAACACAGTGTGAATATGCTCATGTGAGTCCTCAGATCCCTGTAGTGCTTTCTCCCACCCACCTAGTGTCCCTCCTTCAGTGAACCTCTCTGCACCCCTATGACTAATGAGTAGCTTATGTCATGGTCGATAGCCATACTGGGTGGAGCATGTGGGTGTCAGACTACATGTAGGCAAGTGCCCTTAAAATAGTAGGCACTTGGATGTACTACTACATTTCTACGGTTCCTAGGCCTTCCCCGGGGATGAGTTGGCTAGTTTTGATTGGGTAGTTAGGTGGTTAGGTTCCCCATTAAAATAGTAGGTGACATATAATTTTAAGGTGCTACTTTGATGGGATGGATGTGCTATGTTTGGGTGGGCCCCAGCAGCTGAAAGGGTGTGCCAGTTGGCGTAGTTTCTAGCCATTGGATAGAGAGCCTAAGCATTGGATAGGTGTACAGCATGGCATAGATCCTGGGCATGTTTCTCGGCTCCCCATTGATTGAATAGATGTGGCCTAGCCATTTAGACATTGAGATGGATGGTTCTTTGTATGCATAGTGTAATAGGTTGAGGGTGTTTGATGGACATGGATAGCATTACATTGTAGAGGTCTTGGCTATTGGCTATTGGATGGGAGTTTGATCCCTTCGCTACTATAGGTGACATGTTATAGTTGGCATTGGTCCTAGATCAGGGTATAAAGATAGTTCCTAGCCATTCACATTGGATGGATATAGGCATTGGATTGTATAGGTCCCCGACATTCATTCGATTGGATGGATGGGGTGTTGATCTGTGCTAGACTATATGACGGGTGCTGAGTTGTATTCATTCATCTGTTTGGTTGTTCCCTAATGGATCGTGTGTAAGGGTAAAGCCTATTGGTGATTGCATCATTGCGTGTTTGTCTCATTTCTTCATGCTTGGTGTACTCCCACAATGTATTTATCTCCTGATGTGCCTTGTGTAGCATCGAAAGTATAGAAGGTAGAGTCAGTTTATTGTGTGAAAGCCTTATAAATAGTAGGGGATCTGGGTGCCCTTTACAATAGTGGGGGCAAATTGAGTCACAATCCCACCATCAGAAATAGAGGCAAGAGATAGAGTAGCAGAGGTGAGGGCAGGAGAAGCAATAGAGCTAATTCAACTTAAACTGCTATATCAACTGATTCTGGATTGGGAGTTGCCTTTGCTCTAGCTATCTTAGCTACTGGGTCTTTATCTCAATTTGCTGGTGGTTCTAAGCCCTACTATCTAAAGGGGGAGGTAAACTGATTCTTAATCTGCTTAAGCTACCTCATTAGTAGGTGATAGGGATGCTTTAATATGGCTTTCTAAGAAACTATCTATAAAGCTTATCCTAAACACCTCTACGTGGCCGGTATAAAAGACCAGGGATATAAAAAGGATGCTTCATGTCCCTATTAGCTTCATTCGAACCTAAACATCTCAACAACCTTCTCTAGCTCTCTTAACCTCAATGCTAGCTCTTTATAACTTGACTAATAGAACTCAACCCTTTGCTAAATGTATATGGTTAATATGGTTGTGAAAAGAGTGCTTTGAAATGCCACCGAAGCAGCATGAGCAGGCAAAACAATAGAGCAAATCTAGAATGGCACCGAGATATCGATTCATTTTGATCGATGAAGAGGAGCCCCTAAAATTATATGGGCACAAAGGATGGTCTGATGCCCTCAAATTTTATAGGCAGACCAGAGGTTAGCTCCAACTATAGTGAATGAGACCCCTCAACATTATTTGGATCGACCGGTTGCCTAGCCCCATAGAATTTATAGGGTCACCCACAATTAAAAATTTATTCACTATATGGGGGGGTGGGGGGGTTAAAGGGGGCCCCATAGAGCCATAGAATTTATAGGGGTGGGGCCTCCTACTTTCATTAACTTCTCCCAACTCCAAACTAGATAGTAATTAACTACCGGGAGGGCCAGCCAACAACCCTACTATTTATAAGGCAATGGTTTCTCGATTCTCTACTATCTGAATTCTCATAGCCTAACTATCCAACTCTGTGTAAATGGATGGTGGGGGTGAGGACAGGTAATGACCCCCTATAGGCAAAAAGGTGGTAACAATGGATGGATAAAAAGGATGTTTCTCACTCCATAAAAAAAGATGGATGTTTCTCACAGAAAGAAACAAAGTGACTGGACAGAAATAAACTTTGGATGACCAGAAAAAACCCTGACTATCCATGAGGTTATGGCCTATAGAATAGTAGGGGCCTCCCTTCCTATCTTTCCGGGTGAGAATGATAGTTGGAGATGTCCCTTTCTCACTTCTGAACTGGCTGTTAAATAAAATTTGGTTGCCCCGGCTGCTAATATAGTTATAGTATGGACTAATAACCTTCCATCCATCCTTGTTTATTAGCTAAACCTTCCTTAATTCCTTTAGATCCTCCTTGGGGTCCACCCTGTTACACCCCCGAGTCCAACATCTCTAGCTCCTCCTAGCCATCCTTTCTTTGTTTCCTGTCCAATGATAGCATGTAGTTTATTTCTGTCTTGAATTAAACTCCCTGGGGAGACTGGATGGTAACCTAGTTATATAGGTAGGGAATCAAGAGCTCTTTATCCATCCTTCTAACTGGGGGTGTGGCCAGTTAGACATCCCCATAGAATAGTAGGGCCCATAGAATAGTAGGGTCTAACCCCCTACTATTTTATAGGCCCTACCCTTAGAATAGTAGGGCTATGGGGTTTCTTTCCATTGGCCCCTACTATTTTATAGGCAGCCTTTATCGAGTCCATCGGTCTATTTCCCATAGAATTGTAGGGGTCCGGGCTAGATAATTATCACTCAATCAAGGGTGTGTGTAGGCGGGCCCTGGAAGACCTTATCTTCTCGATCCTTCCTTCTGGTTTCCCCCCCTTCTATATTATTGTATTCTAGTTTAGTCCCTTTGTTCATTATGTTGAGGCCCCACCCCTTGCAGGTTTAGGGGCTGGAAACATTAGGCTATCACATAGAGAAGCAAGCCAGGTGTCCATCCCCCACCTCCTAGAGGTGATTAGTTGAGTTTCCCTAATCCTATCTCCTCCCACCGGGGGTGAAGCTTGCCTCCCACCCACCCCAGCTGCTAAGGTAGGGCCGGTGAAGTCTTCCTAATTTCTACTACTGAGGCCTTCTAAACAATCCTATCTTTCCTAAACTCCCAAGCCCAAGCTAATAATCCCCCTACTATTTCCTATTATTTTATTGTTGAGGGGCGGCATCGACTAGCTTCTTCTCCCATCCTTCCCCCTGTTAATGGGGACCCCGGTATAGGTTCCAAAGCTAAATGAAACATGTCTTGTGTTGCTGAGCCCCTTCATACCATAGAATTTTAGGGACCCCCCTCCCTACCTAAGTTCCCATATATAGATAGGGGCATCAACGAGCACATCTCTGAGAACCTTCCAACAATAACCTCCCAACCAACTATTTAATCAGGCTAGCCCCTACTATTCTCTGGGCCTATCAAATGAAATAACTCTAAATAATGAAGATAGTAGGGGCTTTCCCTTTCTCTCGGATGCCCCTATGGCTACTAGGTTGCAATAATATAATAATAGGGGCCAACCCTTACAATAATCTGTTTGGGGGCCCTTCCCCTTCAATAATCTAAAAAGGGGCCCCTTTCGCTTTCAATAGTAGGGGTAGGGGTAGGGGTAGGGGTAGGGGTAGGGGTAGGGGCCCCCCTTCTATATTATTGTAGGGGGTAGGGTGTTCAATATTCTCTATGTAACATGCATGCCCCATCCTCCATAATATAATAGTAGGGGCCCACAACCTCTGGAATCATAGCAGGCTACCACGTCATTGTGCAGGCCCCTACTATTCTATGGCATAAGGAGATAGCTAGGCATGTTACATATAGAATCTTAGCCCATAGAATTTTAGGAACTGACCTATTATGGCTAAGGGGCTCTATCACTATCGGCCTATAGCCCTACTATTAACCCCAACTGCCCTACTATGGAACAAGGGCCCACCCTATTAGCCCCATAGCGGTACTATAGCCCTTTTGATATAGTTGGGGCCCTACTATTCTACCATAGAATTTGAAGGGCCTAGCCTATTATTCCGGTTCAAGCACCATCTAGATTTGCTACGTAACATGCCCACCCATTTTATTTCCCTGGAAGGCTGCTTGACTTATCTAATACAGGGATCAGTCGGGGCCCCTACATAATTGTTTCTCCTCTGCATGCACCAGCCCACTAGAACTATTTTGATAGGTGGCTATAGGCCCTAACCAAATAATCTAAAAGGGGGGGCGGTGCAGAGGTATATGGATTGTAGGGTATAGTCATATTCGTGCTCCCATACTCAAATTTTATGGGAGGGGCTATGGCTCAATGGATTGATGGTTCCCTACTATTCTCAAGGTTTTCTGGGGCCCCTAAACTAATCTCCTCCCAGGGGGGCTATGGCCCCCTACGACATGTAAGGGTTGTGGGCCCCTACTATTCTATGGGTATCTGGAACATGAATAGGCTCTGTGACTAGAGGTTATGAAACTAGCTATGACTCTCAAACGGGCTTAGATGCTCCTATAGGTGCTGCTAGGTAAGCCGGTTCCACTCAATATGGTGTTGTTTCTTCTCTTGCTATCTTCATTGCGGGTTATTACACTATATATATGCAATTATCTATGTCTCTATAGGTTATGGATATGGATCCACTACCCCAATTATAGAAAAAAGGCCCTTACCTTTCTCTTTATCTCTAGCCAGTGAGGATACTAATTGGCGAGGATGCTACTACTCAACCAACTACTCAATATGGGTATCGATCTCAACAATCTGAAATAGATCAATCTCCAACTGGCACTGTATCACTAACTAGATTTGGAACAAATTCTATAAGTAACAACCCAAAGAAACTTTTAGTTACTCGACCAAAGAAGGGCAGGACCTGACAAGGTTGACATTACCTAAGCTAGATAAGGGATAACCTAACCTTCTAGCTAGCGATTTGAGGGGCCCCCCTATATATATAAATGAACAAAATTGACCACAATTTATCAAGATAGGGTGCCATAGCCCTACTATTATAAGGGCCCTCCCATAGAATTGTAGGGGGACTTAACTGAATGATAATGAAGGTAAGGGATAAACTTACCTCCCTATAGAATTTTAGGCAATTTAGGTATATCGCTAACCTTACCTTCATGGCCTAAAATTCTATAGGGGGTAAGGCCCTACTATTCTAAAGGGGGTGGAAGGAGGCCAATAGTTTGGAAAGATATTTTCTTCTATACATAACATGCCTACAATAGAATGATGGGCCACCCACAATAATAAAGCCATAGATTTATAGGGGGGCCCCCATAGAGCCATAGCCTAGAATTGATAGGATAGGGGGGGCCCACCGTGCATCTATTGAATGAGTGCACCCAACATTTGTATCTATTTTATTCCAAACCTAGTAGTTCAGTTCCCCTACTCTTTTATGGAATAAAGTGTGGATTAGTCTAGCTATTCCCAACCTTCGTACCACATACTAACCCACCAGAAATGGCATTGTTCGGATGCATGCAACCTCTATCAGATAATAATAGTAAGGGCGGTGAGAAGGGAATATGGCCCTACCATTCTATAGGCAACCCTTATTATTGATGAGATCCATCCCTATTGATGAGATTAGGACAACCCATCTAGCTAGTTTGTTTGGCCCATCTAGTCCTGCCCATTATAGAACTACTAACCCACCCTAAGTAAGCACTGGTAGGCTTTTCAAACTATTGTAGAGGGCCGGATGAGGTACTCCCTTGTTTGAATGCCCCACCCCCACTATTTATAGGCTAGGAAAGATGAGGTCCTCCCTCATTTGAATGCCACACCCCCACTATTTATAGGCTAGGCAAGATGAGGGAATTGTTTGGAGGTGTAGTTGGGACTACAGAAGGAGAGTACACTGGAGGGGCAGGTATAAGCATATCCAAATGGGATGATGGTGGGTGTACATGCGTGTAATCCCCTCCAGGGGGGTGGGAGGAGATAGAAGGTGCCCCAGTAGGTGTATGAATTAAATTCTAGTTCTAATAGGCCCGTAAGAAACTATAGGCAGTTAGGCGTATGATTCTCCCAGGAGTTAAAGAACCCAGAGCTGAACTCCCTCTACTCTATGGGTGAGTGGTATAGATCAAATGTCTATTCATCTAATTGATCAATGGATCTCCCTCTGTATGCACCATTCTGCCACCCAACCAAACACGTAAAGAGATGATAGTGGAACAATTTATGTAGAAAGGGATACACTTGCTGAATAGGGGCAATTGGTGATCGACTGGGTTTGTCTCCACTTATATAGTCATTTCAAAAAGTAAGATCCTGTCAGCCCTTCTTAGAATAGTAGGGCTTCCGCCCTCAAATGGATTATTGTGGGAGTAGAATACCCCATAGAGGGAATGGTGAACCCTAGTGGGATGATGGGAGGGGAACTAAACCAGGCCATAGATTGGCTTGGGAGTTTATCAAGAAAATAGAACTATAGGAAGGTGGCACTGGTGGCACACCACTCTATTTTAAGATTACCCCTCCTAGAAACCACCCCGAGCAGGCATGGCACTATGGAAGACCAAACAACATAGCACCAGAAATTGATGGAATGGGCATCTAGAGAAATCAATAATGCTAGCGCCTTCAATCACCCCTATCAATGTCAGTCAGTGGGTTCTTCTGGGACCTATCAATTGGTTGAGTCTGAAGTATCTTACTATCCGAAAAAATTTGCACTTAGCTGGGAGAAGAGGCCAGGCCATCAGGTTGGCTTAATCTATTCTAGTTTGCTCACTGGACTTGGGAGGAGCACCTGATCTGTGTAATCCAAGTGCATCTGAAGAGAAAAACAATATAAGGATGAGGCTCTGATAAGAGGGTAAAAAGATGGGGGTCATACCAAAATTTACATAATTTGAATAGGATGGAATCCTTGCTTTGGAGATGAAGAGGAGGGAATCCTTTCTTTGGAGATTCTATCAACCTTGAGGGGTGGGGGGCATCCCCAAGCAACCTTACAGCCCCCCCTCCTAAGGCCTCTTTTTCAATCCACCAACCCTAGAAATTATAGGGCTCATCGATAAATGTTTCTCATGCTATTTATTACTCCCACAATAATAAAGAGGGGGGCCCCCTACCCCTACCCCCTACCCCCTATAATAATATGTTTGGGGCCCCACCAACCTATATTTATAAGGGCCTGCCTAGCCCTTGCTGAATAGTAGGAAAGGGTAGATTATTGCTCGCCTAGTGTCGTGCCAGGGAAGATTATTGCTAAGGCCCTATTAAATGCTTATTCCCTATTATTAGATTATTCGACGGCTTCTTGCGGATGGCTCAGGGTCAACAAAATAATGGGGAATCATAATCTTCCAGAACTAGTTATCATCTCCTATTACATCATCCCTTCCTTGCCTTACCCCCGTATTGTAATCACCCTTTATACATGTTCTTCCCCCTAGGTCATTTCCCTATCCATCAACCTCTTGTTGTCTCATCTTGTCCATACAAGGATAAAACTGTAAGGGTTAGTGGTTCCATTCCACTATCATCTCATTTGTCCCCAATTGTTTTGGTAATTGTATGCAAAATGAATTGAGAGAACCCCTCCTTCCTGCTGCCCCTCTATGATTTTCTGCCTAGGTGCTTCATCCGATCGCGTCACCATCACTAAAGGGTCCAGTCCCTGGACATTGTGTGTGTGTTTATTCTCCACTCATATCCCCGGCCCGGGTATCACACTCTAGATTACCAAAATCCATAGTTTCATACAGAGATGACATGAGATGGAAGGAATCAGCTACTGGGTCTACTCATTATGCACCTACCTTTGTTTCTCATGCTCATTAGTCAGTTGCTACCCATGCAGCCATAGGCTATGACTCTGTACCAACCTTTTCCTCTACCCTTTAGAATAGTAGGGGCCTCTGCTTATGGCCACTCTAGGTAAACTACTGAATCAACTGGTATTGTAGCTTGCTTCTGAAAACTACTCATGCTGCTTCAACGAATGCTTATGGATCTTGATCAATGGAGTCCCCTATCAATTTTATGGAAATAATTGGTACTGGGTAAACTACCCCCTACTTATCTATCTATAGGCAACTGGATCAATGACTTACACTATGCTTCTCCAGCTATCTATCTCCATCTCTGCTACCCATGTTGCCCATGAGTATGGATCTTTGGCTTGCTTACAGCCACTAGTGGTATTAGTATAGGTGTTGTCGTGTCCCTTTACCCTTTCCCCTTTCTAATATAGGGTAGGGGAGGGGTAGGTGCTTCTCACTATGGCTATATATCCATCTACATATCTGTATTCTTCTACTATTGTTACGGACACTTATACTGGTGCTTATGCCTCTACTTCCCTTGTCATGTCGCGGGTGTCTAGATCTTCAACACCTACTCCTGGAGCTACTGCATCTGCTTTTGGGAACAGGTATCGACATATAGCCTAGGTGCCTTTGCTACTGGATTCACCCACTAATGGTTATGTATCTGGTTATGGTGCAAGAACTAGATCCTCTACTTATAAGTGTACTGAATCCGCAGCTGGCCCCTACTTATCTATAGGTGACTGGATCTGCCTTAGCTATACCCCTTGGTCACTGCTGATACTGGGTCTACCACTGTTATTGATGCTAGTTCAGGTACCCATGTGTATTTTAAGCCTCTATCCATGACACTGGGTCTCACTTACGAACTCCATAATCTCTTCTAGAGGGACACCAGCATATAGACCTCTATCTGGAGCATCAAAATATTCACCTTAATCACTAAACTTGAACTTTTCATGATCCTGATCACTAAGGTTGTATTGATCTCACTCTATATATGTGACCAGGTCAATAGTATCAACCACTGGGTCTACTCACTTTAGGTAGGTCTCTTTGCTCCAGCCTCTTCTAGTGGTGTTGCTAGCTCTACTATGTATTCTTATGGGTCAATGGCCCCTACAATAATAGGCTACCGGGGGGCCCCTTAAATAATCTATTTGGGGGACCCTACCCCAGCCCCCCTACCCCCTACCCCTATCCCCCTTTCATATTATTGTAGGGGCCCCCTTGATTTTCCATTGCCCCTTTTATGCCATAGAGAAATAGCTAGGTTACAACATGCTTCTAGCTCTCTAGCAGTTGTTGATCTTGATCCAATTCCAGAAGTAGATCCATTTGCGGATCCCTTATAAATAGTAGGGGCCAACCCTTACACATCCTATAAATTTAAATTGGGGCCATAAATTGTTGATTCAGATGCAGATAAATATTTCCATAGCTATAGATATAGTAGGGGTAGGGGCATAAATTGACCCATTACCCCCTACAATTCTATTGTAGCGGCCCCTACTATTCTAAAGTGCAGAGCCCCCTACTATTCTAAAGGGCATCCCTTCTGGGTTGAGAGACATAGCCCATCCCATAAAAAGATCCGGAGCTATTTGATTGAGTAGATTTAGTAGCATTCCCAGTAATGGGAGAGACAACACACCTTCACTTGGTGAAAAAGTCCATTGCATAACTTGTTCTATATCGAGTCCCGCCACCTGCATCCATAGAGTCGTTTGATTGAGTTGACCTAGCAGCTAGTTTCAGCAAAGGCTTCTTCTACCGAAAGATAAGTAAAGGCAGAAGTAGTAGAGGTGGTAGAGGCTAGTTTAATCCATTGACTCAGAAGCCCCATAGAATTGTAGGGACCAGTGCTTGCTAGAAAACCAATACCAGTAGCAAGAGAGGTTGCACAGGTACCTTAGGCATAGGCTGATTCTTCGGTAGCAGAGACAAAGATATGGGCAAAGAAAGCAACAGGAAAGCCCATATAATTTGAGGGGCCTATAAAATGGTAGGGTAGCAAGGGTGGAAGCATAAGAAGGAGAGAAAGTTATGGATCCAGTTGGAAATGAACCATAATAAGATCCATATATAGTTGTTCCTCACAAACTGACTGAGTATGCCCAAATGAAGCACGAACTGATTGATCAATCTAGAATCGATTGAAACTTCCTTCCACCATCTATAGGGATAAGGGTGATACAAAGGGTTCAAGGACAGCAGAGGGAGCCCGATCCCAATGCAACTGGTCCAAAGCCTTTCCTAAGATGCAATAGGTCTAAAGCATGATCCCAAAGCTACTATGCTAACAAAGCCTCAGAGTTAGAAACTGGATTGTATGATTGTTATGTCAATGTAGATGCTGGAGTAGGAAGGTCAAAAAGATCATATTGATAAACTAAGCTAAAGTTCCTATGTGATTACATCAGGCATGTAGGGTATTAGTTACGAAGAGGTTTTTATTCATCTAAATAAAGGTGCTTATTCAATATGTTACAACTTGGACCTACATTCGTATAGTTAGGACACTACTATTCGGCTAGGGCTCGGCTGAGATAAGCATTAATGGATGGTATAGGTAGACCCTATGAGACTTGAGGGAAGGCCCCTACTATTTTTAGGCTATGGCCCTGCCTGCAGCTACAGTGGAGGCCATTTTCATTTGTGCCAAGAAAATATACCTTATTAAAGTTGAACTAATGGAAGCAACACTCAACCCCTCTACCATTCTATAGGTGAAACCCTTTAGTAATAGTAAAGGTAGCTATAGAGATAGAGACAAAGGTAGCTTCGACAACAGTAGGAAAGAATGGAACATCAGTTAGTAGTAAGGCCTGATATTTTCTGGAATACCTCTTTCCATTGAGTGAGACTCCCACCTGGATCTATCCTCCAACCCTAGCACATGAATGTGGTGGTATGATAGAGAGTCCAACCTTTCATTTGTAGGAAGGGGTACTAGCAGCAGTTCTCTCGCAGGGTTCACACTCCTTAGTGTGATGGGCTTCCACTAAGAATCAATCGCTTTAGCAGTTTACAGGGATAGAGATAGCCCATTGTGCACATACTAAGATGTGGCCTTCACAAGCGTACTATGGTACAAGTTCATATTGTGTATAACCATCACCTGCCAGCATTGCTAATAATAAAGTCGCTATGCATGTTCCATAGTAATGGAAAGCACCTTTGCTTTCCAAAAGAGAGAAAGCCTTTGCAGGAAAAGAGAATACAGCTCTAGGTATGCCAATATAGATTTCCCCATAAAATTGTAGGGCCTAGTTGGGTATTAAATGAGAAAACAAGGCACAAGCCACGGGTGCAGGCGGATTGGATACAATGAATGTAGGCAAGCACCCACTATTATAAAGGGGTCACAAATCTTTACTCATCTTGGATAGAGAAGAAGGGAATTTAGATGAGGGTAACCTCACGTTCACCCTACTATTCTAAGGCCCTACTATTCTAAAGGTCGTAATCTACCCATTCAAATAGTAGGGAGATATACGAGGTAGATGAGGGCCTTCCTTATAAATAGTAGGGGTGGTCTTAATAATTGAATTCCATGCTATGATCTCCCATGCCATGATAAAATAGAATAAAAAAGAAATCACTCATATAGTGTCATGGGTGCACCAATCACTCAATGTACCGATAGGCAAAAGTGCCACATAAATATTTCCCTTTACCTTTACCTTTATAATATAGGGGTAGGGGTAGGGGCCTACATCAAGAAGTGAAATGGAAGCCGTATAAATCATAGCTATGCCCCACTAAAGGTGAACCATGTAAGGATCCTACCAATCCGAAGTAATAAGTGCTGGAAACAAGTTAACAAGTGGGTGGAAACAGGCTACTATACAAATAGAAAAGATAAAGTATATGGGAAGATTAAGCTATGGCTTGTCGATAGCACACTTTATGGGTTCCATATACTATAGCACCAATTATAGAGCCTCCAGTCACTAACCTTGAACCCATTAGGTTATATATATCCAATTCCAGCCCGTAAGGGAGGAAAATCTACTGAGTACTAGGCAAAGAAGAAATGATTGTAGTTTCACTAGCGACATCTGAGCTAGGACTAGAAACAAAGAAAGTAGCATCTCAATTAGTAACATCGAACAAGAAGTAGTAGCCTATATAAAAGAGGTGCAAGAAGAAAACCCAAATGCAGCCCCTACCCCCTACTATATCTATGGCTATGGCAGAGCCATTTGATCGGGATTGCTAGCCAATTTGAGAACTTTAAGTCCTTTGCTAGCTGGGGCATTCAATCAGATTAACCAGGTATAGATCGAGACCTATCATAAGAGACAAAGGATTAAAGGGTGTGATAGACTAGAGCAAAGAAGGCAAAGGCAGGGGTTTAACCTACGGGAGTAAACGTAAAGGCATCTGATTCACTAGCGGTAGTTAATTAAATAAAGCAGCGATTGAAGTTCCAGCTCTAGCTGAAGATGTAGGGGCCCCTACTTTTCTATGGCTAGGTGCAGCTACTTTTTCCTATAGAATGGTAGGGTGAGTAGATTGAGAGGTAGGGCCAAAGCCCGTTGATTAACCAGATCCACTAAAAGTAAAGGTAGCTTCAGGACCAGGCAAAGAGCGGCACACTGATACATTACATAGAATAGGGCTTTAGAATAGTAGGGTATGGCTGCCATAGAATTATAGGGGGTTTCATATATAACTACTATGGGTACTATGTGGTATCAATACTAAGGGGTATAGATGCCCCTATTATTATAAGGCTCACCAAAGGCACGCGGGGGTGCACTTCAAGGTACAGGGAAGCAAGCCGCCAAGGTATAAAAAGCACTAGAGAAAGATCAAGAGCTCATTGTTCCATCATCTGTGCCAGCATCCCTTCACTTGGTTCATCCAGTCATGGCTTGAGACCTAGTCAAATTAGCTTCAAAGCCAGCACCTTGCTCAGGATCCCTTCCAGTTGCAGCTTTCCTTTGTGTGGTTCCAAATTCATGACCAGCATGCAGTGGGGTCTCTATCTCAATCTAGGAAAGGTGACTCTCTTATTGTCTATGCTCTCCCATTCCTATGCCTTTGCCTTTGTTCATACTGATTATGCCTCTAAGGGGTGAACTACTTAAAGATCAACTCAGTAAATAGGTCTACCACGGGAGGTAGATTAGTTGTTGGCAGGGGACCCTTCCCTTCCCTTCCCTTCCCTTCAAATAGTAGGGTAGGGTAGGGTAGGGAGGTGCCCCTATTATTAGATTATTCTAGCCGATTGGGCCCCTACTATTCTATGGCAAGTGGGAGGCTAAACGTTGATTCGGCCCCCTCTGGTTCATGCAGAGGTAGACTAGTTTCTATAGTTGGGCATGTTACATATAGAATCTAGATGGCCAGGCTGACAGAACCTGATAAAGCCCCTAGTTTTGACCCAATAATAGAGTAATAGGCAAAAATAGGGTTGGATTAAGTTATAGATGACATTCTCGTCATAGGAGGTGAAGCACACCTTACTCGACAACACTGCGATAGCAGATAGATACAATATAGAAATATCATCATGTTTTTTATGATGCAATGCTTATGATAGTATGTGCTTAATGACGCCTGCTATGAATGAATGATTCTATACATAACATGCTCCATATAATATGTCAGGGCCCTCTGCATGCATGCACCACCCTTTATTGTATTATTCCCTTCCCTGACATAATAGTAGGGGTAGGGGAAACCTTACCCTATCAAAATAGTAGAGGTAGGAATGGTGTTCAATGATAGTTTTTCTATCCCCCTTTAAGAGCCCCTTGATAAGAGTCACACCTCATATTTAAAAGTGGCATGCCCCTATCTCCCTTGCATGCAGAGGCCCCTTCTCTTGAGAATAGTAGGTCTATGGGCACCTATACCCCCTTCAAATTCTATGGGGTAGGGAAAAGGTTTACTAGGTTTGAAGACCAGAGGTTCCCTCCCCTACTATTCTAAGGCTATGGGGAGGGTCGTTTAAATGCAGAGAGGGTGTTATAAAGAATGATAGGTTGGGAAAGAATGATAGGTTGGAATTCTAGGTTGGGATTCTAGGTTTGCAGGAAGTCCCCTATCCCAACCCACAGTGGACACTACTATTGAAAGGGGTTCCAATCCAGCGGACCCTATCAATTCTATGGGCTTTTTTGAGCCCTTAAAAATTATAGGATAGGCCGTCCCCCTATCAATTCTATGGCAAGCTAACAACGGCCCCTATCAATTCTATGGGCTTTGGCCTTTAGCCCTTATAAATTCTAGGCTAGGCCGACCCCTACTATGTAACAAGGGAAAGGGAACAGCCCTACAATAATCTGAAGGGGGGGATGCTTGTTCACCTGCATGGGGCCCCCTACCATGGCAATAGGACGTATAGAATCGAGAAAGGTCCCCTTCCCATAGAACCAATTCCCTGCCCCCTTACCCCCTCTATGATAAGCCCTACTGTTAGAAAGGGGGGGGTAGGGCATCTCCACATTCTCCATTCTAGGATGTATTAGGGAACTTCTGCACCACTATAGCCACCTGCTAGCTAGGTTAAGTTGGGTAGGTATGTTCATTCTAGTGGCAGATAGTTTTGAGATGGAGTTTCCCGTATTAGGGCACTTCTGCACCACTATAGCCACCTGCCCCTTAAGTTGGGTATGTAGGTTGGGTAGGGAAGTAAAGTATGTCTGTTTTCCCTATTATTATATTATTGGGGGTAGGTAGATTCTATATGTAACATGCCCCATAGAATATTAGGGGCCCTATCACACTGTAGGGAATTCTATTTAGGTGCAGAGGGTATGTATATTGAAACCCGGTGTAGAAGGTATGTATAGTGTGGGAGGGTATGTATATTGAAACCTGGTGCAGAGGTTTATATTATTGTAGATTTCTTTGCCGAGAAAATATTATTCGTCATACAGATAAACTGAAAAAAATATCAGCTAGAGGTCATAGAGAGCTGCTACGGTTCCAAAAGTTGTTGATTATCGGGAACCAGTAAATGATTCCGCGGAGGAAGGAGTTTCATCCTTAGTGTGAGAGTAGGAGTTCATTGGTAGCAGTTCCATCCGTAGTTCTAGCAGTGATAAGGAAGCAAGCATCAGAGCAAGAAGAAGCAAAGGCACCAAAAGAAGAGGTAGAGGCACCCATGGTTACATTTTACCGAGTAGGAGATTCCCCACTTGCATATAGTTCCCTCGCACAATTATATAAAATAGGGGCCTAGGGAGGGTGGGTGGATATAGCCCAACCATTATATAGGTGAGTGGGAGGGCCCCTACTATTCACCAGAGCCATTGTGATGCAAGGGGGCCCCTACAATTCTACGGCCCCTACTATTCTAAAGGGGCCCTCCCACCCTGCCCAGAGAATCAGTCTCTAATCTATAGAATTGATCTCTAGCTACTATCTCCTCCTGGGGAACTATGATTCCCCCCACCCAACCCTTTAGAATAGTAGGGGTTCCAGAGAATCGATCTTAGAATGGAGAATCAATATCACCATAGAATAGCAGGGGCCCCTTAGAATAGTAGGGGCCCACCCACCCCAACCAACAATCCTCCTGGCCCTACAGGGCTAGGGTGGGTTCCAGATAGGGGCCCACCCACCCGATTTGAGTTGGCCTAGCCAGGGCCCACCCAAACCTTCAGAGAATCGATCTCTACTTTAGGGCCATACTATAGTTTTGGTGTAGTGGGAAACTATAGGAAAGGGTGTTCATGGGGAAACACCATGGAATTATATTAATTGGAGGTGCCTCAGCAGGCAGAGAATCGATCTATAGCTACTATCTCCTCCCATTGCACCGGAACGGCCCCTGGCCAGGGGTGGGTGGGAGGCCCTCTATTCTATTGTTGGGGCCAGCCCCTAAACTAATCAATTATAAGAGGGGGGATAGGGGGGCTATGGCATGGGGAATCAGCCTTCAACATGGCATCAGCCTTAGCAAATAAGGTTCTGGCATTTATCACCCTGCTTCCATGATGGCAGTGGATATAGTTGCTGCCGATAATAAATAATAGGCCACTGCCCATAGAATTGAATTGTAGGGACCATGTCACATATAGAATTGCCTATAGAATGGTAGGGCCATCATCAAATGAGTACTATATCCACCCCTGTAGGGCAGGGGGAATTATTGGTTGGAGGAACGATCACTACTTATGTGGGGTGGGAGGAATAATGTGCCCTTCTCAAACCCCCTCCCTCCATATAGTTTAGTTCCCGGGCTATAATGGTTTCTTGGGGACCCCCCCACCCTTCAAATTTCTTTCCTCCCCCTCCCCCCACTGCCAAGATAGAGTAGGGAAAATCATGTTCCCCCCACCTCTAACTAGTGTGGCATTATCCTTCCCCCCCCGCCACTAAAATGTTGTCCCCCCCTATAAATTNCCTCCCCCCCCCGCCACTAAAATGTTGTCCCCCCCTATAAATTCTATGGAAAAAATAGGAGGATGTTTTCCCCCCTCCCACCCTGAATCTTAATTGGCAACCCTTCACCCTCCAACACTCCCTCCCACTGTTAGGGGAGGAGGATGACTACAAGATGCAAATGGATGGGGGGGACCGTGACCACTGGTCGGGGTTCCCTTTCTCGATGTGAAATGTGTTGTTGGTGAAGCCCAGGGTGGGGGAGGCATGTTATGTATAGAAGCTGATTATTGGCTTCAGCAGTAGGGGAACCTTCTAGTCCCACCCAACCCTAGCAATAGGGTGGCCGGCCCCTACTAGTCTATGGCATGGGGAATCATAGTTCCTATGCAGGGAACTAAACTATAGTCACCCCTACTGTTGCATCTATTATTGAAGCACTGAATGAATTAGAGTAAGATAAGGGCGGTAGATAGAAGCTAGGGGATGAAAGGTTTCATAATATCTGGGCTGCTTTGTCAGTGGGGAAAGTCACCCCTCTAGCATATCTAGCCCCCCCTCTTTTATATTCTTGTAGGGCCATCAAAATTGTAGGGCATCAACTATTATCCATGGTGGGGGTGCTAGATCAATCAGTTCAAAGTCAACTGTTGCATTCATATTCTGGTGCAAACTCAGGCAGGTTCTTCAATATCTGTTGCTTCCAGGTCAAATGGGAAGGCCATATAAATTATAAGCCCCCTATATTATTTTGTAGGGTTTCTACACATCATTCATTGATTCGGCTCTATCCCCAAATGGGAACAAGATAGGAGAAGTGTCATATTGGTGATCCTCCACTTGCTAGAATCTAGTAGGTGTCTCCTTCCTCCCAATCCGATTCTCTATTAACCCTAGAAAGGGAATTCAAGGTTGGGGATGGGTGGGTGATTCACTTGAATGATCAGGGAGGGATTCATTAGCTGGGGTAGCTTATCCTAGCCCCAACCTGAATTATGGCAACCACCCGACCGTGACTACTCAATACTGGAGCTGGTGGATCAACAGGCTCTGCCTTCGCTGGCTCCCCCATACTATTAAAGGGCCACCTATAGAATGGTAGGGGCTGCCTATAGAATGGTAGGGACTTTGTAATGTTTTTTGCCTCTTACTATTGCAATGGGTGAACCACATGTTCCCCTACTATTCTATGGGCATCCGCTGAGGACTCCATCTATGATGTTACCTCTGCCCTAGTCGCTCTAAGAGACTTCATCATAAGTAACCAGATCAATGGTCAGGTGCTTCAGTGGAATCTAATGCTACTGAAGAGGTTCAGGTGATGCTAGGAGGTTGTGTTTTGGCCCCTTGCTACCTTTTTAGCTACTGAAAAATGAGAAGATTTGGTCAAGCATAGAGTAGGGTGGGTGGGAGGAGGTAAACCCGGGCATGTTACATATGTAATTTAATATAGGGTGGGCGGGGAGGAGGGAAAAAATGGCTCAACCAACTATCTCCCCCTTTAGATATAGATGGGGGGGTGGCCTTTCATCAAGAAAGAATGTTCCTTCCCTCCCCTCAATTATTCGCTTGCATGCAAAGATGGTTGGCCCTTTCATTATCTGCCGCTTCAATGGATAGATTATCTCCTTCAATACTAACCAAAGTGAGGTGAGTGGTTTGCTATTTCTCGAGATGGCCCCATCCCCATCTACAAGGATCAGATCAGATCTGGGCAGATCTATCTCCTATCCCCACTTCTATCTATATATGGTAGGTAGGAGAGCTTGTTATGCCCTACATCCCCGTCCCTACATTTTGTGTGCAAAATGTTGGGTCCCCCTTTTTTTTCTTTTGTTTTTCTTTTGCTACGGCTTTGCTTTGTCTTTCCTTTCCTTTTGCTTTCTTTCTCCGGGGTTTTCTTCCCTGGTGTGTGTGTTCTTTTTGGTTTGGTTTTCTCCTCCGGGACTTTGGTCCCTGAGGTTGTCTTTTGTCAGAAGCCGGATTCCGGACTCCGGGATTCTTTGCTATGATGTTCTTAAGTCTTAAGAATATCATCGTAAGGAATCCCCAAGCTCGGAGTCTGGAGGTTGCGCCTGACCCAAAATCTCTAGAAGGAGGAGGATTTCTTTTTACCGCGGGTATAAATAGACTTACCTATCATTTTCACACTTACCGTCATTAAAACCTTCAAGCACTTAGAGAAAAATAGAGCATTTTCAAAGTGATTAACAGAGCATTTACAAAGAATTTGTGATAATCAAAGCTTAACACCTTCTGTTGTTCTTAGACAAATGCATGTGCTTAGTGGTGGTGATTCTGATAGCTTGATGGCTCGAGTTGTTGCACAGTTCTCTCGGTAATCCCTTCTTTCCTCCGCCTTCTACATTTTCAGGTTGGTGTTTTGCCTTTCCTCCTCTCTGTTTTGCTTCTGTTTTCTGGTTTTTCCTTGGGTTTGCCTGGTTTTTTTTTTTTTTGCTTTATTTCTCTGTCGTGTTTGGTTTCTTCTATCTTCTGGTTTCACCACCCGTTGGTGGGTCAGCTCTGCCGGAAGGTTGTTCACCTTCTGTGTAGAGGTTGTTTGTCTGTAAAGTCTGTAAATGGTAAATAATGTAAATAGCTGTATATATCTATTTCTGCCTTGTCTGGTTTTCCTGCGAGAGTCATCCCGTGTGTATATTCATGTATATATGTGCATATCTATCGATAACCCTTATATATCTCCTCCTTTCCATGTATATACCCCTCAGATCTATGTACATCCTTCCAGGTGGCTTGACAAGCTGGTCGAGTCACCTTTGCTTCTGGTTTTCCACCTCCAAGCTTTCTTTGAGGCAGAAAACCACCGGTTTGAAACTCAGCTCTCGGCCGGTTTCAAACAGGTGGTTTTCTCTCCTCCATCAGGGCTGTTAGAGCCTCATTTATTTCCCATGTGTGCAATTACTTCCAGCCAAGTGGCTTTCCCTTTTCACGCACTTGGACAGTTGTCTCCACCGTCAGTGCCATCACATCTATTCAATGCCAACGCATGTGGCGTCCACGTGGACCTGCCTTCACATTCTTCTTTCCTAACAGTCATTTCTCTGGGCCTCGGACCTCTTTCCACCATTCATCCTATGTCTTCGTCAAGTGTGATAAAATTTCCCAGACCTAGAGATATGATGAAAATCCTAAGTTTATAATGTGTTTTTCTTTTCAGATACTTTTGCATAAAACTAACTTTTTAGGAAAAGAAAACGGCGCGGTGGTAAGATCTCCGGACCCTGGAGTTACTGTTTTATTTCGATAAATATGTTCTGATGGTCGCTTTGTCTCACAGGTCTAGACTTCATCTTACAAACATGTCTGAAGCATTCACATCATCTCCTCCTGGAAGTCCAGTGTTACCAACCACAACCGAGACTAGGGCAATCAAAAATTCAAAGATAGAGAAGGCCCTAGCAAAGCTTCCCCTCACAATGAAATTTGTGCAGGATAATGAGATTGCGGGCTCATAGATTGAGTCCAAGGTAAAATTAATGATCGATGCCAAAGTCAGAAACTGGGCAGAAATGCAGGCCCTGGTAAAGGTAATGCACATCCAGCGATAGGCTGGAGATAAACTTGCAGTCAACATTGGGGGTTCCAGAATCCTCCAGGAAGCTTGCTTCCCATGCTCCATGCAGTCTCCACAGTTGATCTTAACATTGGAGGCCAACTACAACTCTTCTATCTGGGTGGTCATGCTCGCAGCCACAGAGCCAATGGGATACCCCACTCCACTGGTGTCCCTCGACCCAGTCACTTTCCAAGCAGGCCTGGGCATCCCACAATTTGACAGGCCCATAGTGGTTATAAGGACTGATGCCTTGAAACAATTCACTCAATTGGAGGACGCGACCCAGTTGTACATGAACACCAACTGGCTCAAGGTCCTGAAGAGGGACCCAAAGAGAATGAAGATAGACATCCCCCACTCTGAATTCAAGGAGAGCATCCAGATGGGGATGATAGCATTGGCTCAGGTATTTGGGCAACCCTCCGCCCAGGAGTTTTCCAAATGGATGTACTATTTCCTCCTTGGCATCTCCACTAAGGGAGAATTCTTCGACTGGGCGACCATAATCTCTAATCATGTCAACTCCCAGTTCCAGCAGTTGAATGAGAAGAATAAATTCTACAAGTCTTCTTATGTTTTCTGGGCTTTGGCCCAATAGAGGCCCCACTCTAATGGCCTGCTTACATATGGCATTCTCAGGATGGGCCTGAGACAAAAAGCACCATGGGACCATTTCCCACAGATTCAATGGGAGGCCAGCTTCCCCAGTTACTAACGTGTAAATGATTTCTTCATTTACTACCATCTGCTCACGCCCACCCAGGATGCCGGATACCGCCTGTCCACTGAGGTGATGAAATTGGTTAGTAGTTATGGGCACTACTATATTCAATTCCAGCAGCATACATACATTAGGGTCGCCGGCTTCTCTGGGAAACCCTACTTGTTGCCCAAACATTCTGGGGACAAGATCGTGCTGCTAGAATATTGCTGACAAATGATGGAACTGCATACCTTCTTGGCCCACAAGAAGGTCCCAAATGTCTCATTCCCAATCTCCTGTGGGAACTACACCTGCAGTCTGGCCACCGCAAAGAAGGTAGACAATGAGTTGAAAAGTTATAACTTGCAGGAATTTTATCTGGCGCGGAGAAATTTTGATCCGCGTGGTCGAATTGCAATGGCACTGCCCCGGGCTTCGGAGCCCCATCACGTACACATGGAGGACTTCTGGGCTGACTGCCAGGATGATGTGGATGTGCGCAGCCGGCATTATATTAGAATGATAGCCAGGATGATGCAAGAGCTAAAGCTCCAAAGATTCCTACCGGGTTTCTTAGACACCGCCGCCACCATAGATCCCCAGTACCAAGAAAAGGGGATTGACAAAATGGCACTGCTGGAAATGGATTGGGCCGCCCAGGAGGAGCACACGATTGAGGACTTCACTCGGGAAGTATTTGAGTGAAGTCATGCCTATTTTAAAAGGGTGTGCCCCAGGAGTATGCGCTAAGCTCCCAGACCGGTACCAAAAGAAACACCACAGCCGGTACTAAAATTGACTCCGGGGGCCGGGACTTATGCACAGGGTGCAGACAAAGGAAAGGGGATAGATACAACTCCCTCTGCGCAGCAAGTGCCCATATAAGAATAGATTCAGCATTCTATAGCAGCCTCCTAGCAAATGAGAGAACAGTTAATAATGAGGCTGGCCACTCCCCCACTCATGGTCGGACCTATTCATCCCCCTTCCTCCCCGTCACTGGTAGCCTTAATGGTGAAGGCAACTAGGGTGGATCCCATGGAAGCGGTGGCAATTACGGATGCGGGGCCACCTTTGATTACCCAAAGGAAGAGAAAACATATTGCATAGCCGAAGGAAGAACTGGCGCCAAAGGCATCCCTCCCAAAAGAAGTGGAAATCCTTTCTTCTAGTTCCCCAAAACCAGAGAAAGAGGCAGAACAAGCAGACGTCCCAGCCAGTCCCCCTCTGAAAGAGGATTTTGAGTTATTTGCAGCAGATGAGTTTTGAAATCTGCAAGGGGACGATACATAAGCAGAGACAGAAGTCCCAGAGAAAGAATAAGGGGTTGTGGACTCAGAAGACCTGGTACTAGAAGCTGCAGAACAAGAAGAGCAGTAGACCAAAAAGAGGCCATAACCAAAGGTTATCTCCGGGGCTCAAGCAGTGCAAGGTCCAGGAGTGGACCAACAACAACTAAGTGGACAAAAGGCATCCACTGGGGAACCCGGACCTGGACCTTGGGGAACAACCGTAACCCTAGCCACCGTGTTCTGAGGGCCACTCCCAGGATCCTCTTTTGGGTAGGTAATCACAGCGGCCCAAACTCTGAATCTTAGCCCGATACCTCCCCTACTTCCAACAGATGAGGAAGAGGAAGAAGAGTAGCATGAAGAGGAAATCTCTGAGGAAGCCGACCAGGGTCCAAACCCATCAATTAACATCTAGGACTAGGTTGAGGGGATAGAAATTGAGAGGAATGCTGCTGCAGAAGAGGTGCCGGTAGGGAGAGGAATGGGTGAAGTATACATTGAAAAGGAGCAGCCGCCACTAGACACCGGGAGAGAATCTAAAGAACAAACTCTGACAAGAAGGCCACCTCTCCCACCTCCATGGCTGGTAGAAAGAAAAAAAAGAAAAGCCCAATCTGCTCCAGCAATCCCTCTCTCCCTGGCCGAAATGATGGCCTTAGCTCAGGCCCCGCCAAAAGCAAAGAAGGCCCGGACAGTTCATACCCTTTGAACTGGGCCAGGCAGAGAAGAAATTGCAGTAGTAGAAATGCCTCCCCCAGAAGTTGATGAAGTGACCATGGACCCTGCAGATTACAATATCGCAGAGGTATCCTTGGGCAAAAGGGGAAAGCAGGGTGAAGTAGACCTGTTGAAGGAGGCAGCAAGGGCAGTGGAGGCCCGATATGAAAAAGAGACCCAGAGGCTTAAAGCGGAACAAGAGAAAAATGAAAACCTTATTGGGTTGCTTACTGAGCTAGCCAGACCCATCAATGCCGCCCCCCCTCCATAGACCTCCACATCAGAGGAATTATCGCAGAGTGACATAGACTGCCTGCGAGTAATAAAAAAGAAGGCCCAAGCAGTAGACAAATTGGTCGCTCTGCAGATAGGAAACACCCGATGTTTCCTAGAGTCCACTCTCCCAGATCTATATACAGCCTGACAGGTCATTCACCAGGTAGAAGTATTGATTAAGAAATAGAAGAGTGACACCGAGAATTACCAGGCATGGAAGGCAGAGCTCGAAGAGCTCCTCACCCTGGGGGAAGACATAGTTTCTGAATCCAAAATTCTGGGTGAGGAATCATTTGATTTCATAAGGGCTCAGCACTCCAGACTGAACCTCACATTGGAGGTAACCAAGAAACTGGTAGAGTCCTTACAGGAAAAGGTAAACACATTGAAGTACTCTTCTAAATTATACAAGTCATTTGTAATAAAGGCTTCCGGGGTTGATCCCCTTAATACAAATACTTACACCCCTGAGGAGTCAGTTTTGGGGAATTTTGATGAAATGATAGCATCTCGGTATCAATCCCTAGACGGGATAGATGGGGCCCAAATGGCAAAACTGACCAAGATGGTACTTAAGGGCCATGACGCCGCAAGGATGGCAGATGAATTCAGGAATAATGTTCCAGACCTGGGGGAACTAGTTGAAGTGGCCAAGTACAGAAGGGCCAGCCTGAAGAAGATTGATGAAGATGACATTTTCTGCCTCCTTCAGGCCTTCAATGATAATAAGCAGCCTTGAGGGTTCTCTGAGAACCAAGGAAAACTTGAGTATTGAGCATTCTTTATTCTTTTGGGGATGTAAGTTCCTGGATCCCGGAGTCCCGGAACCAAAATTTTGTATTCTTTAAGATGATCTGTGTCCCGGTCCCTGAGGCTGACCGGTCATTTTTAGAGGTGGTTAATAAATACTGTTAGAGAGTAGTTGGGCACATCAAGAGGCATTGGCTCGGTAGTTGGTTTCTAACAGGGTGGCCTTCTCGAGGCACCGTTCAAAGGTACACCTGGCACATTAGAGATAGGGTGCCGGATTTCCCATTTATGAGGCATATAGCCTTGGTCCCTAGGGGACCTACTTTCTACTTCCTCCTCTCTGGCTCTCTTCTCGAGGATGATTCTTCCAATGTATATTCTTATCTTATTTTTCTGACGTGACAAACCTATTCCATCTCCAGGTCTTTTGTAGGGTGGCGCAGGTAGTACCAGCCCCCAGATATTGTATTTTATTGAAGCATAATGAAATAGGGTTAGGGTTAGAGATTTGTATAAATAGGCAGATCGGCCCATTTCTAAGGGTCGGCAAAATTGATGATTTTGTTGTCCATATCAATAGCAAAAGTATTTTCTGATTCTTAAGTTGCAGAGCTTAATGCTCTATTGTTCTGTTCTTGTTAGTTAGATGCTCCCTTGGAGCCACCATTGTATCATGCACCAGTGCTTGCTGGAAAAAGTATTAATGAAAAAGGAAGGATTCTTGGCAATGTTGTTGTTAGCATCCCTTCTTTTGAGTTAATGGTATTTCATGTTTTAATATTCTGTATGTCCTTCACTCTGAAATGTTAAAGTAGATTAATGACCTCTTTTTTCCTGCTACTGATAAAATGCTAACTGATGATTGTGTATTTCTTTGGTATTTAGTGTAGTCTTTCAGAGTATTGTCAATGTTCCAGACATTTTACCATGACTGTAGTTAGATGAAATATTTCTAACCTTGCAGGATCTTTTTCATTTTATTTTCTAAGTGTAGAATGCTCTAGAAAACCCTTACTACATTGAATCTCTGGCAGAATGAGTTGAAGTAACCAGCTATCCCCCTCGAAAATAGTCACCTCTCCCAACTGAGCCCCGCACCGTTGTGACCCGACACCTAGGTGCTTGAAGGCCCAGAGGATTTATTTCCCCCAGACAACCTTTGCAGGTGGAGTTGGCTGATTTCCCCAAAACTCGGTGACAACTTATGACTATTGGCGAACCTGGTCAGCAAAACCCCGTCAACAGAAACTGGTGCTAGAAGGAGGGCATGAACTCATCCCCTCCCAGAGATTCTGATTTTACACCTCCCGAGGGTTCCCCGAGTTGTAGTTTTAAGAGACACACCTTTAGTGGGATTGGGTCCTTTTCCCCAGTTAAATTTGAAAGAGTCCTTAGGTCTGCCTTGAATCCCAGAAGGTTTTTCGAACTCGAGCCTCCTACTCGAAAGAAGCAGACATCGAAAGACCTACCAGCCACTGTTGTCTAGGGATCTACCATACCCTTGAATACTCAAACTCCCTAGACGGTCCCGGGAACCAATACCCAAACTACCCAACATATAGTTCCCCCAATGGCTGCATATTTTGGAAACACTGGGTCCCTAATGGGCACTTTCCTGGGCGCAACCAATGATTTACCTTCTCACCCAGAGAAGATTTGCCTGCGATATGAGCACCTAGGCTCACAGACTGCAGAAGAAAATTTACAAGCATACAAAGATTCCATGAACCGACACTAGATCCAGCATGAAGATGTTTTGACCTGCATGTTCCCCTTGTTCCTAGGACAAAGCGAGTTGAACTGGTACTTAAACTTTCCCGCCAACTCCATAAACTCTTGGCAGGACATGGAGGATGCCTTTTTGGCTGCCTTCTGTGTGCATGTGGACCCAGCTTGGTCCCATAGCCAGTTCATCTCCATCAGGAAGGAACCCAATGAACCTCTCACAGCATTCAACCATAGGTTCCAGCGTGCCTTGAAGTGATGCACGGGCCCCTTCATTCCATCCCTAGATGTGACTATACAGACCTATCTTAATGTAATGGACCCGTTTGTTGCCACTCTCCTCTAGAGAACAACTGCTGCGGGTGATCAGGACACTCTGGAAAAAGTCTACAACCTAGCCTTAGAGCTGTCTTGTGGTCTCAAAAAATCCCCGGGTGGGATTGGGCAGAGCACACCCTTCAATATGATCCCCGGCGGAACTACATATGTCAGGGGATACAATCCCAATCTGGCAATAGGTGCCCCCTCAATGGCGGTGAATCCCCCACCACCTTTAATAGACCAACATGCATGATATGTTTACCCAACCCAGACCTAGATGATGATGGGTCCAAAAGTCTTCCCTTGGAATCAACCTCAGCAGACACAACAAACTCAGACACAATCATCCAGAGTGCCTTTCTTCCAGTCGTCTACGACTGGAGGACTGCCGCCCTTGACTCTGACTAATACTGTTGCCTTCCTAGGAAGCCAACAACAACCACAGCTATCACATTGTGATGTTAACACTTAGTTGACTGTCAAGGTCGAATCCCTCTACTGAATGCTGTCTACTTTGACTATGGATATGGGTCAACTAAAGGCAGGGTCTTACGCACCCCAAAATTCCAATTCCCAGAGGAAGAAAATTTAACAATGCTGGGGGAAGAAAATTTAACAATGGGCCCAGGCCCAATCAACAACAGTGGAACAACAACACTAACACTGGAAGCCCACATCCGAACTAAAACGCCAACCAAAATAGTGCTAGACCATCCCATTTTACACTAGTCGTAGACTTCTAGCCCATGACTAACTGGTGTAGACTACACGACACAGGTTCTCACAATGAGGTGAATTGTGCTACTTTGGAGAAAGTCATAATGATCTCCTAGCTAGACAGGCAGCAATCACATGATACCGCTCCTCTGGAGTCCCCTGTCCAAGAGCAAACCCACAGTGCCTTTACCTGTGACACCATCTTCTTCAAAACTTCCAGGGAAGATGAAGAAGAATCTGAATTGCCAGGATTCTTTGATGAATCCATTCTGCCCTTCGAGGCCAACGCCTTCACTAACCCATAGACTCCATATAATACTCAGAGTCAGGTTGGTAAAGGACCAGCTTACACACCTGTACCTCCTACCAATGCTACTCCTCCTCCCCAGAGCAACACAACTAATCGACCCGTCCCTCTAAAAGGTCCTAGCCCTAACCAAGAGAAAGACCTCACCGAGGAGAACCACCCATTTCTGGGGGGAAGATTCAATATCACGAAGGAATTAGAGAAAACCACTACCTCCATGACCTTAATAAAGGTTTTGCTAAATTTTCTGGAGCAGAAGAAGTCTCTTTTGAAGCTCTTAGGAAACCCAGAGACCGTTAGCCGCCCACCCAAGACCGTCTCCTGTGAAGATGCTAACATGGCTGTCTTCTAGGAAAATAACAAGGATCCTCCCTTCTTGCTAGGCCTGAACATTTATGGCAAGAATATACACAATTTCCTAGTAGATTCTGGAGCTTCGGGTAACATCATGCCTTTGTCCATTTTTCAGAAGCTCAGACTCCACCCTACCCCGTCTAATGGCGCAGTAATCCAACTGGATAAGACTGCTGTAAAAATGGTGGGGGAATTGAAGATCATCTAGATACACCTTATCCAGGACCCCATGATAGCCAGCATCATTGACATCCAAGTGGTGGATATCCTAGAGACCTACGGGATGTTACTAAGTCAGAATTGGTCTAAGTCCTTAAATGGATACTTTTCGACCGACTTCACCCACTTATGGCTTCCGTGGGAGGGAGAGTCAAAGAAGATCTGGGTTGAAAGTGAACCCCGGATGAAACAGGCCCTTACCAAAGTTGGGAGGGTCAATGAAGTCCTCTTCTCTGAGACTTCTTCGGGGGTATACCGTCCTCTTGAAATCTTGACATTCGATTTCATCCCCGGAGAGGATCCTATCATGCTGCAAAGAGCACAGGACTTAAAAGAAAAGATGAGAGTTGAAGTTAACTCTCAGGGTGCCATAGCGACCCCTGCCACAAAACTGTCTGGCACTTGGTGCTAAGTACACTACCAAAAACATCAAGAACTTGAGTGTGAACCATGCCTTTCGATCGCTAACTGGAAACTTGATACCTTCCAGAATGAACACACAACTGATTCTCCCGGACCCAGCACCCAAGTCCAAACACCTCTGGAGGTAAATCCTACTGCTATGATAGTAGTCCAGGAGAAAATCCCCAAGTCTCCCAGTGATAATCCAAAGGGAAACCCCCTTTCCCAGCCCCAGATTACAAATAATGACTTATGGACCCTGAAGTTCGATGGGTCCCGATCCAAACAAGGTTGTGGGGCTGGGGTAGAACTAATCAACCCGTGAGGGAAATCCTTCCTCGCATCCTATAGGCTACAGTTTAACTGTATGAACAATGTCACAGAGTATGAGGCCTTGGTCCTCGGGCTCTTATTCGCACTAAGGAAAGGTATCACCAACCTCCGGGCTCTGGGTGATTCAGAGTTGGTTGTTAAACAAGTTCGGAGTCAATACACATGTCATGACAAAAGGCTGGCCACATACTGTAACTGGGCTTGGAGCCTTATCAAGGATTTTGATGCTTTTGGCATTGATCTCATTCCCCAGTGATGGAACTATGTCCCAGATGCCCTTGCTATTTCTGCCAGCACACTTGAGCCGATGGCTGGCTCATGACTCCAAAGATTCTCAGTTGAGATGGTCCCCACCCCCTTCATTCTAGATAATGTCACCCAATTTCATGTTTTTGAGGACGATCAACATATCTTAGCCTTCATGGCAAATGTTGGTGTCTTTGAAGATCAGATAGTGGAAGAACGAGACCACGATGATATTGGGCAGAGTGATGAAGATGATGGGATCATGGACTTGCCCACCAACACCATCCTTAAGGGGATGGTTGCATTAGAATGGATCTTTGATTTGGACCCTCAGGCCTGTGAGAAGGTGTCATCTTCCCCCGAGGGGGGGAAGTTTGAAAAAGTTAACATCGGCCAGCCCGGTGAAGAAAAGATCATCCACATTGGTACCTCCTGTTCCCCTGAGGAAAAGGAGAAGATTCTCGTGGTTCTCCGAGAATACATCAACATAATTGCCTGGGGTTATGAAGACTTAAAAACATATGACACATCCATCATGACCCATACGATTCCCCTGAAACCTTATGCTAAGCCCTTTCAGCAAAAGCAAAGACCAGTCAACCCCCTGATAGAGCCTCTGATTCGTCAAGAGGTAGAAAAACTACTGTTAGCTTGGATTATCTTCCCAATCTGACACATTACGTGGGTTTCCAACCTGGTCCTTGTGTGGAAGAAGAACGGTGAGATCCGCCTTTGCGTGGATTTATGAAATCTAAACAAGGCCTCCAAGAAAGATAATCACCCTCTCCCCTCATTGGATGAGGTGTTGCAAATAGTGAATGGATCCCAGATGATGTCTTTCTTGGACGGATATTTAGGATACAACCAGGTCATGGTCAAGTATGAGGATAGAGAGAAAATAGCGTTTACCACCAAGTGGGGAACGTTTGCATATAGAAGGATGCCCTTCCACCTGATCAATGTAGGGGCTACATTTCAAAAGGCCATAGACATTGTGTTTGAGGGCCTTGTAAATCGATGCATAATCATCTACATAGATGATTTGACCATCTTCTCCTGGGACAGGCGTGATCATGCCGCCCACCTCGCTCAGATCTGTGAGAGGTGTCGCTGGTATGGAATATCCCTCAACCCCAAGAAGTGCATATTTGGGGTCACCAAGGGGAAGTTTCTTGGGCATATTGTCTCTGAGAAGGGTATATCCATAGACCCTGATAGAGTTGAAGGCTTGCTGAATTTACAGATGCATGGCAGTAAGAAATAAATGTGATCCTTCTTCGGGAAAATCAACTTTGTGCGATGATTCATCACAGAATTTGCAGAAATAGTTAAACCACTTAATGAAATGATGAAAAAGGATACCAAGATTGAGTGGAGTCTTGAAGCAAAGTGGGCATTCGCCCAAATCAAACAAACAATAACAGAGGCTCCTGTCCTGGCTAGTCCAGACTATTCCCTTCCATTTTACATTTATTCATTTGCTTTTCCGCATTCTGTCGTGATGGTGTTAACCCAAAAGGTTGAAGGGGAAGAATGACCAATAGATTTCATGAGCTCCCCCTTTAAGAATGCCGAAGTCTGGTATTCGTCACTAGAAAAATAAGCCTTTTCTCTATTTCACACCGTGAAGAAATTCTGGCATTATATTCTCTAGAGAAAAGTACATGCTATCATTCCAGACCAAGCCGTTAAATCTCTGCTGATGCAGAGTGAGTTGGGTGAGAGACGGGAGAAATGGATGGCCATCCTCCAGGAATATGACTTAGAAATGCAGCCCATGAAAATAGTCCAAGGCCAGGGACTAAGTCTAGCAATGGCAGAAGAGACTCCCCACATAGAATGTTAGACTTATATAGTGGAGTCCATTACTCAAGACTTGTGGTATACTGATCTGGTGTACTTTCTGTTAAACAAGTGCCTGAAGGGATTGCCTCCCTATAAATGCCGTGCTCTATGGATGAAAAGTGCCCATTTCATGATAAAAAAACTCCGCACTTTATCGCAGAAACTATGAGGGAGTGTACTTTCGGTGCATTGAGAGAGACTAAGCTGTGAAAATAATTGATGAATTCCATGGACAGTTTGGAACTGGGCATGGCTCAGCTGACGCCACTGCCCATCAGATACTTTGGGCCAGATATTATTGGCCTTGCATATTCAAAGACATCTACTCTCATGTTAGAAAATGCCATACTTGTCAAACTACAGCGCATCATGAGTGTAACCTAGCCATGCCTCTGCAACCAGTCTACGAGGCTAGACCTTTTGCCCAATGGGAATTTGACTTCATCAAGGAAATCAACCCCAACTCGTCTGCCAATCACCGATAGATCCTAACCGTAACTGATTATTGCACTCGGTGGTCTGAAGCTATACCCTGCAAAAACAACACGGCAGACGTAGTTATCAAGTTTTTGGAAGAAAACATTGTCACAAGGTTTGGAATGCCCTTTGCTTTAGTATGTGAAAATGGTCCGACATTTTCTTCAGCACAATTACTCGAATGGACCCACAATCAAAAAATCACACTGAAGTTCTCCAGCAACTATTACCCCCATGGAAACGGCATTGCTGAATCAACAAACAAGAATCTACTTAAAGTGATCAAACATTTGTTAGAACAGAATCCCCGGGATTGGCATCAAAAGTTGAAATTTTCCCTCTGGGTGGATTGTATTTATATCAAGGCCACCCTGGGGATATCCCTGTTCCACCTATTTTATGGCTAGAACATTGTATTCCCAGTCAACTTACAGATCCCAGTTTTACAATTTATGTAGGAATTTAACAACAGGGACAACATTGTGGAGGTTCGACTTTTAAATCTGGTCTGAATGGAAGAACAGTGAGACATGGCCCTTGAACACTTTGTGCATCATCAAGTAGTGGTAAAATGATGGTTTGATAGAAGAGCCCAATATAAGGCTTTTCAGATCTCGAATCTGGTCTTGTTGTGAGACAAGGCCCGGGAGAAGAAAGGAAAGCATACCAAGTTCCAACGGCTCTAGCTCGGACCATACTTGATCTCAGAAATCTGCGGGGCAAATACTTACCGCCTTAACACCTTGACTGGGGAACCTGTCGCATTGCCTGTTAATGGACAGTTTCTCAAATATTACTTCAAATAAGGGTATGTTTTTTCGAAGTTGTATTATATGTAAATACCCGCTTGTAAATATCTTTTCTGGGTGCCTCGTTGCGAGGTACCCTATCTTGTAAATAGTCTTGTTGGCTGTCCTCCGGGGTAGTCCCCTCCCTTTTTTTATTTTTGTTGTCTATTTTCGCTTTTGGTTTTCTTTTGGTCCTCATGTTTTGTTCTGTCTTGCAGGAATTGGAATGCTTCGCATAACTTTGGCCTCTGGTGCAATGCCTCCAGCATGGTGAGCTTTAGAATCTATCTTTAGCACGGTGGAATCGACCCGGTCTCCGGGATTGTTTTATAGGTCGGCACATTTTTGAGCAATCTCCATTGGGTGTTGTCTCTGGGAGTCTGGCGATCAATGAACATAAATAATATAAGAAACAAGTAATCGGACATGCCGGGGGTAGATCGGTTGTACTGATTGGTTGACCTATGTCTGAAAATCTAACAAAATTCTTCCTGGGTCCAGAGTTTTATCCTCTCTTCAAATATCTAAATATGGGTGGATAGGTGAAAGAAGTATAGCCATTTGAATTTAGCTAAGCTTAGGCTCAATGGTGAAAGAAGTACCGCCTTCCCCACCTGGAAACAAATAAAATAATGAGGAAAAGTGGGACTAAACTTTGGTCTTCGGGGGAAGCGAGAAAATTGATGACTAGTTCGATGCAATTAGTACCTCTTCTCTATTCCTCCCAAGAGGTCATCGACTTGATTTCCTTCCAAAGCACACACGACACCACTGATGAAAGGCTACGGACTGACTCTTGTGTGGTTGGGTTCTCTCAGATATGCTACTCTCTGCTTGTCAAACGCTTTGGGAGATGGATTTGCTCCAGTTGTGCTAACCAGAGATTCTATGTTCTCAAATGCGCTAAGGCATTTGTCCCAGATAGTCACCATTTGTTATGCCCTGCATCCTCGTCCCTACATTTTGTGTGCAAAATGTTGGGTCCCCCTATTTTTTCTTTTGTTTTTCTTTTGCTACGGCTTTGCTTTGTCTTTCCTTTCCTTTTTCTTTCTTTCTCTGGGGTTTTCTTCCCCGGTGTGTGTGGTCTTTTTGGTTTGGTTTTCTCCTCCGGGACTCCGGTCCCGGAGGTTGTCTTTTATTGGAAGCCGGATTCTAGACTCCGAGATTCTTCCCTATGATGTTCTTAAGTCTTAAGAATATCATCGTAAGGAATCCCCGGGCCCGGAGTCCGGAGGTTGTGCCTGACCCGAAATCTCCAGAAGGAGGAGGATTTCCTTTTACCGCGGGTATAAATAGACTTACCTGTCATTTTCACACTTACCGTGATTAAAACCTTCAAGCAGTTAGAGAGAAATAGAGCATTTTCAAAGCAATTAGCAGAGCATTTATAGATAATTTGTGATAATCAAAGCTTAACACCTTCTGTTGTTCTTAGACATACGCAAGTGCTTAGTGGTGGTGATTCTGATAGCTTGACGGCTCAAATTATTGCAGAGTGCTGTCGGTAATCCCTTCTTTCCTCTGCCTTCTGCATTTTTAGGTTGGTGTTCTGCCTTTCCTCCTCTCTATTTTTCTTCTATTTTCTGGTTTTTCCTTGGGTTTGCCTAGTTTTGTTTTCATTTTGCTTTGTTTCTTTATCGTGTTTGGTTTCTTTTGTCTTCTGATTTCGCCGCCCGTTGGTGGGTTGGCTCTGCCGAAAGGTTGTCCGCCTTCTGTGCAGAGGTTGTTTGTCTATAAAGTTTGTAAATAGTAAATAATGTAAATAGCTGTATATATATATTTCTGCCTTGTCTGGTTTTCCCGCAGGAGTCATCCCGTGTGTATATTCATGTATATATCTCTGGACCCCAGAGTTACTATTTTATTTCGATAAATATGTTCTAATGGTCACTTTGTCTTGTAGGTCCAGACTTCATCTTACAAACATGTCTGAAGCATCTGCATCATCTCCTCCTGGAATTTCAGAGTTACCAACCACAACCGAGACTAGGGCAGCAGTAAAGTCAAAGATAGAGAAGGCCCTAACAAAGCTACCCCTCACCATAAAATTTGAGTAGGATAATGAGATTGTGGGCTCAAAGATTGAGTCTAACATAAAATTAATGACAAACGCCAATGTCGGAACCTAGGCAGAAGTGCAGCCCTGGTAAAGGTAATGCACATCCAGCGAGAGGCTGGAGATAAACTTGCAATCAATGTTAGGGGTTCCGAAATCCTCTAGGCAGCTTGCTTCCCATGCTCCGTGTAGTCTCCAGAGCTGACCTTAACACTGGCGGCCAACTACAACTCTTCTATCTAGGCGGTCATGCTCGCAGCCATAGAGCCAATGGGATACCCCACTCCACTAGTGTCCCTCAACCCAGTCACTTTCCAAGCAGGCCTAGGCCTCCCACAATTTGACAGGGCCACAGTGGTTACAAGGACTGATGCCTTGAAACAATTCACTCAATTGGAGGACGCGGCCCAGGTGTACATGAACACCAACTGGCTCAAGGTCCTGAAGAGGGACCCAAAGAGAATGAAGATAGACATGCCCCGCTCTGAATTTAAGGACAGCATCCAGATGGGGATGATAGCATTGGCCCAGGTATTTGGGCAACCCTCTGCCTAGGATTTTTCCAAATGGATGTACTATTTCCTCCTCGACATCTCCACTAAGGGAGAATTCTTTGACTGGGTGACCATAATCTCCAATCATGTTGACTCCCAGTTCCAGAAGTTGAATGAGAAGAAAAAATTCTACATGTCTTCTTATGTTTTCTGGGCTTTGGCCCAATAGAGGCCCTACTCTAATGGCCTTCTTACAGATGGCATTCTCGGGATGGGCCCAAAACAAAAAGCACCATGGGACCATTTCCCACAGATTCAATGGGAGGCCAACTTCCCCAGTTACTGTCGGCTAAACGATTCCTTCATTTACTACCATCTGCTCACGCCCACCCGGGATGCCGGATACCGCCTATCCACTAAGGCGATGAAATTGGTTAGTAGTTATGGGCACTAATATATTCAATTCTAGCAGCATACATACATTAGGGTCACCGGCTTCTCCGAGAAACCCTACTTGTTGCCCAAACATTCTGGGGACAAGATCGTGCTGCTGGAATATTGCCGGCAAATGATGGAACTAAATACCTTCTTGGCCCATAAGAAGGTCCCAAATGTCTTGTTCCCAATCTCCTGTGGGAACTACACCTACAGTCTGGCTACCACAAAGGAGGCAGACAATGAGTTGAAAAGTTATAACTTGCAGGAATTTTATCTGGCACGGAGAAATTTTGATCCGCGTGGTCGAATTGCAATGGAATTGCCCCAGGCTTCGGAGCCCCATCACGTACACATGGAGGACTTCTAAGCTGACTACCAGGATGATGTGGATGTGTGCAGCCAGCATTATATTAGAATGACAGCCGGGATGATGCAAGAGCTGAAGCTCCAGAGATTCCCAGCGGGTTTCTCAGACACCACCCCCACCATAGATCCCCAGTACCAAGAAAAGGGGATTGAAAAAATGGCACTGCCAACAATAGATTGGGCCGCCCAGGAGGAGCACGCAATTGAGGACTTCACTCGAGAAGTAGTCGAGTGAAGTCATGCCTATTTTAAAAGGGTGTGCCCCAAGAGTATGTGCCAAGCTCCCAGACCGGTACCAAAAGTAACACCACAGCTGGTACTAAAATTGACTCCGGGGGCCGGGACTTCTGCACAGGGCATAGACAAAGGAAAGGGGATAGATACAACTCCCTTCGCGTAGCAATTCCCCATACAAGAATAGATTAAGCAATATTTAGCAGCCTCCTATAAAATTAGGGAATAGTTAATAATGAGGCTGGCCACTCCCCCACTCATGGCTGGACCTATTCATCCCCCTTCCTCCCCGTCACTGGCAGCCTTAATGGTGAAGGCAACTGGGGTGGATCCCATGGAAGCAGCAGCAATTGCCGATATGGGGCCGCCTTTGATTACCTAGAGGAAGAGAAAGCATATTGCACAGCCGAAGGAAGAATCAACACCGAAGGCATCCCTCCCAAAAGAAGTGGAAATCCTTTCTTCTAGTTCCCTGGAACTGAAGAAAGAGGCAGAACAGGCAGACGTCCCAGCCAGTCCCCCTTCAAAAGAGGAGTTTGACTTATTTGCAGAAGATGAGTTTAGAAATCTGCAAGGGGAAAACACACAATTAGAGATAGAAGTCCCAGAGAAAGAACAAGGGGCTATGGACTCAGAAGACCTGGAACTAGAAGCTGCAAAACAAGAAGAGTAGTAGACCAAAAAGAGGCCAAGACCGGAGGTTATCTCCAGGGCTCAAGAAGTGCAAGGTCCGGGAGTGGACCAACAATAAATAAGTGGACAAAAGGCATCCGCTAGGGAACCCAGACCAAGACCTTTGGGGGAAACCGTAACCTTAGCCACCGTGTTCTGAGGGCCACTCTCAGGATCCTCTTTTGGGCAGGTAATCACAGTGGCCCAAACTCTGAATCTTGGCGCGATACCTCCCTTACTGCCAATAGATGAGGAAGAGGAAGAAGAGAAGCATGAAGATAAAATCTCTAAGGAAGCCAACCAGGGTCTAGACCCATTAATTGACATCCAAGACTAGGCTGAGGGGATAGAAATTGAGAGGAATGCTACTGCAGAAGAGGTGCCGACAAGGAGAGGAACGGGTGAAGTATACGTTGAAAAAGAGAAGCCACCATCGGACACTGGGAGAGAATATGAAGAACAAACTCTGGCAGGAAGGCCACCTCTCCCACCTCCATGGCTACTAGAAAGAAAAAAAAGAAAATCCCAATCTACTCCAGCGATCCCTCTCTCCCTGACCAAAATGATGGCCTTAGCTCAGGCCCCGCCAAAAGCAAAGAAGGCCTAGACAGTTTGTACCCTTCAAACTGGGCCGAGTGGAGAAGCAATTGCAGTAGTAGCAATGCCTCCCCCAGATGCCGATGAAGTGACCGCGAACCCCGCAGATTACAATATCACAGAGGTATCCTTGGGAAAAAAGGGAAAGCAGGGTAAAGTAGACCTGCTGAAGGAGGCAGCAAGGGCAGTGGAGGCCCGATATGAAAAAGAGGCCCAAAGGCTTAAAGTGGAATGAGAGAAAAATGCAAACCTTATTGGGTTTCTTATTGAGCTTGCCAGACCCATCAACACCACCCCTCCATAGACCTCCACATCAGAGGAATTATCACAGAGTGACATAGACTCCCTGTGAGTAATTAAAAAGAAGGCCCAAGCAGTAGATGAATGGGTCGCTCTGCAGATAGGAAACACCCGACATTTCCTAGCATCCACTCTCCCAGATCTATATACGGCCCAATAGGTCATTCACCAAGTAGAAGCACTGATTGAGCAATGGGAGAGTGATGCCGAGAATTATCAGGCGTGGAAGGCAGAGCTCAAAGAGCTCCTCACCCTGGGGGAAGACATAGTTTCTGAATCCAAAATTATGGATGAGGAATCATTTGATTTTGTAAGGGCTCAGCACTCCAGACTGGACCTCACATTGGAGGTAACCAAGCAACTAGTAGAGTCCTTACAGGAAAAGGTAAACACATTGAAGTACTCTTCTAATTTATACAAGTCATTTGTAATAAAGGATTCTGGGGTTGATCCCCTTAATATAGATACTTACACCCTCGAGGAGTCAATTTTGGGGAATTTTGATGAAATGATGGCATCTCAGTATCAATCCCCAGACGGGATAGATGGGGCCCAAATGGAAAAACTGACCGAGATGGTACTTAAGGGGCATGACGCCGCAAGGATGGCGAATGAATTCAGGAATAATGTTTCAGACCTGGGGGAACTAGTTGAAGTGGCCAAGTACAGAAGGGCCAGCCTGAAGAAGATTGATGAAGATGACATTTTTTGCCTCCTTCCGGCCTTCAATGATAATAAGAAGCCTTGAGCGTTCTCTGGGAACCAGGGAAAAATTGAGTATTGAGCATTCTTTATTCTTTTGGGGACATAAGTTCCTGGATCCCAGAGTCTCGGATCCAAAATTTTGTATTCTTTAAGATGATCTGTGCCCCGGTCCCTGAGGTCGACCGGTCATTTTTAGAGGTGGTTAATAAAGACTGTTAGAGAGTAGTTGGGCACATCAAGAGGCATTGGCTTGGTAGTTGGTTCCTGACAGGGTGGCCTTCTTGAGGTACTGTTCAAAGGTATACCTAGCACGTTGGAGATAGGGTACCGCATTTCCCATTTATGAGGCATGTAGCCTCGGTTCCTGGGGGACCTACTTTCTACTTCCTCCTCTCTGGCTCTCTTCTCGAGGCCAATTATTTCGATGTATATTCTTGTCTTCTTCTTCTGACGTGACAGACCTATTCCATCTCCAGGTATTTTGTAGGGTGGCACAGGTAGTACCAGCCCCCAGATATTGTATTTTATTGAAGCACAATAAAATAGGGTTAGGGTTAGAGAGTTGTATAAATAGGCAGATCGGCCCATTTCCAAGGGTCGGCGAAATTGATGATTTTGTTGTCCATATCAATAGCAAAAGTATTTTTTGAGTCTTAAGTTGCAGAGCTCAATGCTCCATTGTTCTATTTCTATTAGTTAGATACTCCCTTGGAGCCACCATCGTATCACACACCAGTGCTTGCTGGAAAGAGTATTAATGAAGAAGGAAGGATTCTTGGTAATGATGTTGTTAGCGTCCCTGCTTCTGAGTTAATGGTATTTCATGTTTTAATGTTCTGTATGTCCTTCACTCTGAAATGTTAAATTAGATTAACGACCTCTTTATTCATGCTACTAATAAAATGCTAACTGACGGTTATGTATTTCTTCAGTATTTAGTGTAGTCTTTAAGAGTATTGTTGATGTTCCAGACATTTTACCATGATTGTAGTTAGATGAAATGTTTCTAACCCTGCAGGATCTTTTTCATTTTATTTTCTAAGTGTAGAATGCTCTGGGAAACCCTTACTACATTGAATCTCTGGGAGAATGAGTTGAAGTAACCAGTTATCCCCCTCGAAAATAGTCACCTCTCCCAACCGAGCCCCACACTGTCGTGACCCGACACCTAGGTTCTTGAAGGCCCGGAGGATTTATTTTCCCTAGACAACCTTTGCAGGTGGAGTTGGCTGATTTCCCCAGAACTTGGTGACAACTTATGACTATTGGCGGACCCAGTCAGCCAAACCCCATCAACAGAGGTTTAAAAGAGCTGTGCCAGTTAGATAGTTTAGGGGCTTATGGAGAATCAATCAGACTATGTTGTACATTATGAACCTTTGGCTAATCAAAGGAACAGTGATACATCCACCGGTGGATAGACAGACCATTTGGTGAATGGAGGTGGCCCTAGCCCTAATCCTAATACTGCCAAGGAGAGGAAGGAATAATATAATAATAGGGTAGGTGAACTAGAGTATACTATATAGATCTAGTTGACACTCACTATAGCCCTTCTTTTCCATGGTTGGGTTAGCCGAGGGCCTATCTAGATCGATCTATGGTCCATTGACCAAAGCTAAGGATTCTCTATGATATGGACGAGGTGACTCAACCATCCATAATGCTTGGATTGGAGTGGATGCTGTCAAGATGAGTGATTCATGTCCCAACCCATACTATCCCTATATCCTCCCACCCACCCCTGCATAGGGGCCCTCTCCTGATGAAGGGAAGGTAGAACATTTATGCCTGACCATAGGGGACAACAATAATAATAGAGGGAGAGGAATAATAGAGGGAGAGGCCCTTCCCTTAAAATCATAGGGCATAGGGCATAGGGGTCCCTCTATAGAGTAGCTATTTAGTCAGGACTTCATTGGGAGGCCCATATATCTATATGTGGTTGACTCGACTGACTGGACTACTATATAGTTCCTTCTGAGTGGTCTCTACTCTAACAAACTGATGTCTTATGCCCAGCCCACCCTGGCCCATAGAATACTAGGGGCCCACCCCTATCAAGGTTGTTGTAGCTCCTTGAGGACTTTCTAGGCTAGGCTAGGCTAGGATAGGCTGGGCTATATATGGATGGTTTCCTCCAACATTCGGCACTATCTCTCCTCTGTCACTTGCCCTCCCAAGCATCATATCAATGCCATCGAGTTCTTCATTCGAATCATGAATTGAACATGAATGTAGGATGCATGCCCGAAACTAATGTAATTTGTTGGCTTGGCCTCTTCATTCACCGAGAGAACTATAGAAATGGGTCATAAATGGGTTAGGTTAGGTCTACATTGGGACCTCCCCATCTGGCGGTCTATAGTGATGAATCCACCTGTGCCTACCTATACAAATAGAGAGAGTGGCATATCGATTAACAACTATGCCGCCTGCGCACCATCTCCTCTAGGGCTCCTACAATGTGTAAGGACTAGGTGGGGGGTGATAGTGCTGACCCACCCAACCCTTGGGGGGAGGATATAGATTATTTCCCCACAACGGAGTTCCCCACTGCGCTGGCGATAGATTGAGGAGGGAGACCGATGAATGAAGCTTCATCCTGAAGCAAGAGGTCATATGCCTGTTCACAAGCAAGAGTTATATATATATATATATATATATATATATAGGGCTGAAGTAGAAGCCCCCTCCCCCTATATATAGATAAGGCACTCACCTCTCCATCGATAAAGCCTTATCTGGTATGGATTGCATCACTATAGTCAGCACCCTATATCTATATGGCATAAATCAAGGAGCCCTATATATCATATCTGGAGTAAGCAAACATGTGAGTGAGGGGAAAAGGGGTGGGTGGGAGGACCTAAAGTTGGGTGTAGAGTTGGAACCCTATAGTTATAGTTATAGTCTTTTCAGTCACTCTTTGGAAGTCGAGGACCCTCACCCCATATATCATTTATGCACTCACTTCACTCGACTGATGACTAGACTGTAACTGGGCCTTTCCTTTATGCGCTGGTTATGTGCTCACCCCTATCTATACTCAATATAAATTAACTATGGAGTGGGAGTAGGGGCACTCGATCGGGCCTTTATGGTATAGCTGCGCGAGATAGGGACCCAAGAATTCCTATCCTATATAGATCAGATCTACCTGCGAGTGCAGCTAACCATTCCTTTGCACCAGAAAAAGTCGAAATTAGCACCAATAGTAGGGAAAGTAGAGGTAGCTAAAGAAAGGGTGGTAGCACCTCTTCTAGCTCTAGATTGAGATCCAAAGCTAGTTCCAGATCAATATCAAAACCCAGGAGCACCGGTAGCAGGAGAGAAGGTAGCATAGGTTGTAACACCAACAATTAACTCACCAATATAGAAAGTAGGGTGAGCCTCCCACCCCCGGTAGATAACTAATTCTTTGGCGGGGTGGTTCTGGGGCATAGTCTACATGCAAGGGTGGGAATCAATTAATTAATCATCTTGTTCACTAGAATAAGGTTCCAATTAATCCACTGGTGAGTAGGGGGGAATTATAGTTCCTATGCAGGGTGGGGGGG
>MU227008.1:624553-659843 GCA_018584345.1 Thuja plicata
CCCTGCCAACTAATCTCCTCCCAAGCCCCCCCACCCCTACTATTCTATGGCCCCCTACTATTAAAGGGCCCCAGAGATAGGGTCTTCTCAGTGCCCTAAAGTCATATTATGTACGTAATTGACTAATTCATGTGGGGCAGGCAGATGAATCAATCTAGCTAGGTAGGAAGGTAGTAGCATGAGTAAAGATAATAGATAGAGACCCCACCCCCTATTCCATTTATAGATAAAGACCCTGAGCATCCCATCTATTGGAGAATAGGGCCCAGTAGTGGACCCATTATTAGCATCGTCAGTAGCTCATCCACCACCAATGGCGAGGGCCACCACCTTCTGCATGGGTAACATACCTACATAGATTGAGATCAGGATTAGGCCTTTCATACTCATGATCATGATGGAAGGCTAGATGATCCAAAGCCCACTACACTTCCCACTCCCACCCTGCATGCATAGGGAGAAAAGGCAGTGTTTTAGGTTCCTTCTAGTACATACCATGTCTATTCAGATGAGTCGTATGGGACCAGGGCCAGGTTGAATAGCTTATTCAGTAGGGCACCACCCCTACAGGGAGGTAAAGGTGCCCCCATAATGGATTATTCTATTGGTCTAGCAGCCAACCTAACATTGATTCATCAATCCCGAATCCCTTTTACCCAACCCTGGCCCCCTCGCTTTGGATAGTAGGGCCGTAGGACCCGGTTGATTCCAAAACAAGGGCAACTATCTACCCAGCCGCTACCATTCCCCAGAACCCAGCTGATTCCCACCCCAAACTAGCATGAGTGCCACCCACCCCCCAATAATCTAAAAGGGGCCCCCCCTCCCCCAACCCCCCATTATAAGTTGAGAGTTATGTCCTACCCCTACTATTTTAAGGTAAGGTGGGGCCCCTGGCGAATAGTAGGGGCCTGCCACCCTGCTGCCCCAACTATAGAAGGTTGGGTCACCCACTCCCATGGCCCTATCCATTAGAGAAATGTATCCATGCATTCTGCCAAATTCCAAATAGGCTTGCATTGAACAATCTTGCCATCACCTTGTAGGAGTAAGGCCTTGTTGATGCATGGATCATTCACCAAGTTGGTAGCCTGGTGCTGGCTCCCAACACTCTGCCACACTAGGCTTTAAGAAGTGGTATGGGATGAAAATAATACACATGAAGTGGATCTCTTTGGTAGTCCTATTCAGTGGTAGGCTTTGTTGACAATGGTTGGCCTCCCTTTCAATTTATAGGGCGAGCATTATTCAAAACTATACATTGGAGACAGGAATGAATTCAAGTAATGGCTGCCTGCTCTCCTGTACCTGGGAGTGAAGCACCTATGAATGAAGTGATTAGAGCTTTCTTTCTCATGTTTGGGTCTGGAGGCTTGGTATTTGATTCACTTGGTCTCACCCCACTTCCATTTTGTTATGCCTGCTATCCCAATTAATTACCCCTCCTAACCCGGGAGGAGATAGATTGTGTTTGTTGCTTCAACACCCCTATCTACGTCTTTTCATGCTATTGTTTCTAATGATTCCCACTCCAGATATGCTGTGAGTGATAACCCTAGATAGAGTTAGTAAAGGGGTTGGGTGGGGCCCCCAAGAAGATATAGTTGTTGGATCTTTCTTATCAATTCTATTTGAAAATTACCAATTATACCCCCCACCCTGCATAGGCAACTATATCCTCTAGCATAGAATAGTAGGGTCCCACCCCAGCCCTACTATTAGAAAGGGGCGTGCACCCTTTTCTATATTAATTGTACCTCACATTATGATCTATCTAACCTTCCATATCCCCCCTTTGTGTCTGCTCTACCCGAGCTATCTCATTCACCTCTCTAATAATAATTGGTTTTAGCTACACTCATTCTTTTGGATTCGCCACCATAGAATAGTAGGGGGGCCTACAACTTGGCTATTACTCTTGCACAATCGATAAATCTTGGGAGTTGAAATGGGTACGGGAGCTTGAATAATATAATAATAGGGCTCCTACTGATCACGAAGCTCCTAAAATCTAGGAGACAATACTCCATCTGTGGCTTCTGGGGCAATGAAACCAATTCCTATCATTTATCTTACTTAGCACCTCTATCTACTCTAGTACTAGTTTCCCCTACTATTCTAAAGGGTAGGGTGGTGCATGCATAGGGAATAGATTTTTTATTTACCATGCTCAAGGTTTCCCTGATACATCACCCTCCCGGAGCTATAGGTGTTGGTTTGGCTCTGATAGTTTAGAGTTAGGTCCCGATCGCCTATAGAAGAGTAGGGCTGACCTTGGATGGTTCTCATGTCCCACTTCTATCGACCCAACTGTTAGCTAGAAATGATCACTACGCCTTGACACTGGATCTGAAGCTCCTTTTTGAATCATCGACCTGGACCTAGGACTTTTGATTGGGTGGTGGATGACCATGAAGACCCTATCGTCGCCCTACTATTCTAAAAGGCCCCAGCCCCTACTATTCTATGGCATGGGGAATTATATCGATGAAGTCGCTAAATAGGGGAAATGTCAAATTAAGAATTATAGGCCGCTGAGCCATCCATCTAAAATTGCCCCAACTTACCCTTATAAATAGTAGGGGTAGTGGACATAGAATAGTAGGGAAATGGCCCAATGCAACTAATATATTGCCCACAATATACATACCCTCTACCATTAATCTTCCTATGGCAATATAACCCCCCACCTAGCCCCTCACCCTGCTACCCCACAAACTACCTATTTATTAATCAATTCATTAATGCATTCATTAATAAACCTGTTACACAAAGAGGGTGATTAATAGGCCGGGGCTCCAATTATAGTTGGTAGAATAGGGTGGGCCAGGTGGAGAATATAGTTGGGTGGGGGGGCCCATATTACCTATGCATCAATCATCACACCTCGCCTCAGCTGCTGGATCAACTATTGGTGCTTCCACTCAGTTCAGTGGGAGATATAGGGGATAGAACATAGATGCCACATGAGCATCTGGGAGGATGGACATGGATGTTGGGCTAGGTGGTGGATCGTATCATAAAGAGGTGTGCATGTAAAATGGGTTTTAGAAGCTTATAAAGACTCTAGTTCATCGAAATGGTGTTTGTACTAGCTCATCAAAACAATGGCATTTGTCTGGACATATAGAGGGAGGCTAGAACACTATTCCATTACAACTCGGAAGTGAGAACACTCCTATTCCTTCTCCAGGGACACATACATGCAAATGTACCAGACTTGAGGGGAGTAACATGTACTAATTCGTTGGACCAATGGGCGGGCTATAATAACCCGGGGCTATGCGGGCCAATCATTCAAGGTCGGGTTTGATCTCTAGCATGTATGTATAATCGAAGAAGCCCGATTCCTTGTGAAGAATATGTCTCATGGTGTGTGTCACCTTAATTCTTCTGCAGGGCCTTTAGCCCCCTGGGGCAGCAGGGTGGGAGGCTATAGTAGGTTGGGTGGGACTATAGTTCCAGAGAATAAGTGTGAGTGATTGTGCCTAAGTGTAGTTACAGGTGAATCTCATCGTTAAGCTGCCCGAGGGTATGGGGCATGATCCATTAATCCCCCTGCCCCCCCTCCAAATAATTGTGAGATCTCCATAGGTTCTATGCTCACCATGGAAACACTCCCCTATGAGTCAGGGTGGGAGGCTATAGATTGGGGCAGCAGGGTGGGAGGCCCCTAAAATAGTAGCGGGTTGCCCCACCAATTTGGGCAGGTCGCTACAGGGCTGTTCCTCAACATTGGACAAAAAATTTGTGTTCGGGCTTCGGAGCGGATGGTCACAGAACAGCCTGGTCCTCATCATTGGACCGTGTCCTACAGGGATTGTTCATCAGAGCAGATGATTCCTCTGCATGCAGGCTTCAACTTAGGAACCCACTTCTCACAATATTGGGGTCACATCAGAGATGTGCTATGTGCATATCCCCACCCAACAGATGCACCCCTTTTTCTACATTGAGCACCGCCTCGGGGACAATAACCTCATTCCATATCACTACCATAGAATAGTAGGGGCCCCCTGGGCACCTTCAACTAATAGACCTCCAATGCAGGGGGTGGGTGGCCATACGGTGGCCATACTATAGTTCCCGCCCACCCTGTGCATGCACATTTCACATATGCATTTCTAGATTGATCGGTATACTCTCCATATTTACTGAGTGTCGGTAAATAAATTTTACTGCTTATCGGTAATCAAGGAGAATAAGGTTAGAAAAGGAGAACTGACAAATAGTTAAATCATTATTAATATTTCATGGCATGCATCTTGTAAGGGAATTAATAATTTGAGGTTTATTGATTGGTGGTTAAGTTTAAGGATAAGTTTTTGAAGCCATTGAATCACCCCCCTCTCAGTTATTACTAATAGTTTCCCAATCTTTTAAAGAAGAATGGTGACCTAAAAAATGAAGCATTAGGAAAGTACACTACTATTTGTTCAAATAGTTGAGATAGTCAGTAACACCAGAGAATTTTTTGAATTTTGGTCAGAAGATATTGAGAAGGCAAGTGTCAACTAGAGTGATATTAATAGAAAAAAGGATGAAGTCATCAACTTCACTTGGCCGAGTGATGAGGTGTATACCTCTTGGAAGGAAAAGTACACTATAGTTGGTCCAGGAGAAGATGACAATATGAAAGTACACAATGAGGCCTAAAAAATTGGATGAAGATATTACATCACCAACATAAAGGACAACAGACTCTAGGTGGTTGCTTCCAAACAACCTTGAAGCAGTTACAAGTACCAAGCGGTTAGGAAACAAAACATGTTGAATATCTTTTGTCAAAAGTGGTTATCACTTCATTTAGCTATTTTTTCTTTTTACTAAGTCATCTATTTTGTCCTTATTCCAAATGATCCATATCTTGTTACAATCCTATTCTGTAAAATGATTCTCAAGATCATTGGAAAGGGCTAGAAAATTTGGATTGTAAATAATTTGTAAATTTTTTAGTCAAGAGGGGAAATATAGTATAATTTGTACTATATAGTTGTAAGAAATCATAAATAAAGCTTAGACATATTTTGTAGGTTATTGAAGAGGTTATCTCTTAGTACTTTTTGTATACTGGAATAATATTTTCTAAATTTAATACAAGGATCCAGATTCCAATCTCTCCTCCATTATGTGTCTTGTGAGTTATGAATTTTCTAATTCATTAGCATAGTTTTCTCTATTTTTATCTACTTGTTTGAGAGTTATGATCTAGGATCATATTAAATTAGGCTCTGATTAATGCATAGATTCATTTGACACATTCTAGGATTCTATTCGTAGTAAGGGCTTGGGGTAATTGTGTTACAATTTAAAATCTTTGGTGAATAATAATTTCAATATACTGTATCTGAGTTAGAATATAGCCCAATGGATAAAGCACTGATCTAAAGCTGACAAGTTCTATATTATTGCATATATATTTGCATATTGGTTGTGTTTTCCTATAAACAAACATTAAAATCCATTAATTTTACATTTGTACAAGTTTGTTGTTTTTTCCTATGTCATGCTCCATTTCATGGTTGATGTTCAATGGGTAATTAGCCAATTATCTAGTATCTCATGGTCATATTGAGTCATTATGGTTTTACTACTTGATAATACCATATAAGACATATCAAAAGGTATTGTAGGGTATCCCCCTTTGGTGTAGTAGGACCTAAAGAGTATAAGTATTGGTTAGAGTGCTTGTTAGTTGGTCCTTTTCTTGCATGAACAAATATTTGGAGGTGGCTCCTCTATAAATAGTCATAAGAAGAAGAGATTATTGTTGTTTTTATTGCAACATAAAAAGAAACCAACAAAATGGCGACTCTGTTGGGGAACTAGTTTTTCATTGAAATAAGTGTGTAAGGTTTCTCAAGTTGAGCTAGACTCCTGGCCTACTTATTTATCAATACTAGTCAGTTGACCAATGTACTAGAGAGTTTTGTCTTTGCATATCCCAGTGATCTATATTACCATTGAAAATATATTGGGATAGATGTTTAGACTTTGTTGATATGTGTAACCTATGGAAACTTTCTATAAAAAATTTTATTGCTCAAGTTAGTGTGTATTTTCTTGGCTATTTATTGGGTGGAAAATCGAAGAAATCTCTCCATCAGCGGTGAGTTATAATCATTTGATACACCAATTATTATTAATGAGTTATAAAAATACTAGATCCAGGATGAACAGTCATCCTAAGAGTGAATTGGAAAGTGAGATTCCATCCACTTCTAGAGCTGGGACATCAGTAAACAGAAATTCTGCTGGAGTTACTCCCAAATCTTGGAGGAAGAGAAGCAACATAAGAACGAAAACTCCTATTTCTCCTAATAATGAAGACAAAAATGTAGAAGTTGAACAATAAACATAGCCAAGATTGGGCATCTATGGGGAGTATTACTCTCAAAGTGAAATTGTTGATGATGTTCCTAGATATACCATGAAGGTGGTTCATGGTAGATCCCAGGGACATGAGACAAGGTCCATCTCCAAAAGTAGAGGTGAAGAGAATAGGAATGCTCCAAGTGATTTGAGCTCTCCCTCATTTGAAAGACCACATGCCCATCATCTCAAAAGAGAGACAATTATCATGGAGGAAAATTCAGAATTTGACATTACTCTTGTAGATTCTAAAGAGATTTTTGAAGAAGTGGGTGAACTAGAGAGGAAGATACCAGAGTAGATTACCTTGAGACAAAAAAATAGAGAAAGAGAAAATGAGGAAAGAATTAGACATGCTCAGATTCAATCTAACTAGTTGAAAAGACAACTGCAAGATTTGGAGGCAATAAATGTTGTTGTTATACTTGAGAAATTTGAACATGAACATGTTGTTCAAAAGTTGTATAACATACCAAAGCCTAAGGATAAAGGTAAACAAAAGGTAGTAGCAATTGAAATAAAGGAGCCAGTGAGCAAAGGGAGTATAGTGGATCCCATGGTTAAGATGGGCACTGAGTTAGAGAAAGCCAAAAGAGAGAGGGAGATAATATGAATTAGAGAAGGCTGAGTTGGAAGCCTCTTCTCGTGAAATGAAAAAGAAAATTGATTTTCCTAGGCAAACCTATGGTCCTCATCCTGCTGGTGTTGGTCCTGAAATGTCTCTGAATTCATGAATGAATTTATCACCACCTATTGATTTTGGAAATGCTACCACTTAAAATACTGAAGGTAACATTTCATCTCAAAAAAATCCTATCTATACTGAAAGGTACAAACTAATTTTTTTCCTTGGCATTTTTGGTTATCCAAATGAGATTCCTAAAAATATTAGGGATAAACTTCCTAAATTCACTGGAAATAATATTACAACATGTGAAGAAAATCTAAAGCATTTGATGGATATGATTGATGACTATGAAATTGCACATGATGATGTTATGATGAAATTATTTGTGCAATCATTAACTGAGGATTGTAGGAACTAGTTCAGAGGATTGACCCATGAATGTATTGGGTCTATGGATGAGATGAAGAAATGTTTCAGAGGCCAATATGGGGACAAGACGAATGAAGGGTTCTTGCTGAATGAGTTCAACAACATAAAGAACCCAAATGAAGAAGTGGTGGAATTCAATATCAAGTTTCAAAGGGCAATGCACAAGTTGCTCCAAGTGATGAGATTAGATGACAAGGTATGTATTGCTACCTATCTTAATGCTTTTGATGCAAAAATGGGTTATTTTTGAGAGATGAAAACCTTAAGAATATTAGAGAAGCATATAATGTAACAATCAATATTGAGATAAACATGAGAGTTTCTAGGAAAGTGGGTAGGATAGAATATTGGAAACCCACCAGGTATAATAAGAAAGAATTAGATAAACCCTTGAGTTCTAAACTAAAGGAAGATGATAATCTTAAGTTGATTCTGAATGCTTTAAAAAATTTAAAGCCTGGAGAGAGTAGAAACAATAGGGTTTGAAACAATGATAAGCCTTCCTATGGCAATTTCAACAGACAACCTAGGATGCAAAATTATCCTTATACTACTCAGTGGAACAATGGGAAACCTATTGTCCCACAAAAGAAGGATAAATATGATGAAAAAACTCATGATCACCTGCACAAGACCTCTATAAATATGTGCAATGATAATCCTTGGTATGTAGCTTGCCAGTCTCCTCATAATCCTGAGTATTGTTTTATTGCTACTAGAATTTCTACCACTAAAGAAAATGAAGAAGATGAAGAGGAAGAATATGATGATAGTGGTTGTGCTATGACTTCCTCACTTGTTAATGATGAAACATATTATCATCCTGATGATTCTAACATACATGATTGGGAGATTGATAATATGAGATGTAATGTCAAAGGATGTGATGAGACCCCTATACTGAGAAGGCCATCTGATGAATAAATTGGTGAGATCACAACAAATATGGTTTAACAAGAAAGGGCTAATTATGTTTTGATAAATAGAGTAGTTGGTAGTGTAGATGGAAAACCTACTGGTATCTTTATCAAGGATACCCCAAATAGTACCAAAAGGCCACAAGAAAAGGAGAAACAAGCTGAAGGTAATAATAAAATTTTGATTAAGAAGGGCAAAAAACCTACTGGCCCAAATGTCTATAAAGAAAAGATGAAAACATGAGTTCCCATACCTCATTCCAAAAGGGAGGATAAACACATAAGGGAGATGAAACAAAACTGACTTCTCAAGTAGAAGATGTGGATTACACAAAACAGAGGTCAGACATTTCTGATATGACATATACTCCTATGGATATAGGGAAAATTTTGTCTCAGATAACTGTAAATGTACCCCTGCTAGAAATGATGAGGATAGGAGAGAATAAAGAAAAGAATCTGACATGGGTGAAGAGTGTTATCTCTACTAATACTATGGGACCAAGACAAAATAAGAAAGTGTCAGACACTAAAGACAAATCAACAAAGGAATCTCATGAGCTTGTGTCAAATATTTCTCAAATCTACTTGGATACCAATATTGTTAATACTAATGTAGAAATTGTTCATCCCTTTTTATTGACATTGTTAATAAATGGTAAAATGCTAAAAAACTACATGATTGAATCTGGGGCATCTAACACTGTCATGCCTACAGAAGTCATGAGATCTATGGGATTGAAAGTAGACACACCACATGGAAGGTGCCAAGCTTTGGATTCTAGAGAAGTACATGTCATAGGTACTATTAAGGATTTTCCTTATAAATTGGTTTCTTTCCTAGACAAATTACTAACAATGAGTGTGTTGGTTGTAGACATTGGCCCGCAATATGGAATGTTATTATCAAGAAAATCGAGTACATTTATAGGGGGAAGAATTCAATGTGATTTTTCATTTTCCACTTTTAACCTTAATGGTGAAAACATCAAAGTATCAAGGGAAAGTAGAACTCCTCATATGATTTAGGAACAAGATGATAAAAATATGAATTGTTTCTTAGATACTGAAATGGGGTCATTTCAAGTGCAGGAAAATCAAGCTGCAAGAAAATAACAACCTACATTGTTATGTTAAGATGTAAATAATTTATCTGAAAAAACTAAATCATGGGTAATGTATTTTTATGGTTCTAGTTCTAGGGAGGGGGCTGGTGCTGGGGTTTTATTGATATCTCCCTCTGGAAGAACCTTCAAATTTTCATTTACTCTATTGTTTACATGTACAAATAATGTAGCTGAATATGAGGCTCTATTGATAGGTTTGAGATTAGTTGTAAGACATGGAATCAAGTGTATCAGGGTTATTGGAGACTCTGAATTGGTGATATTTCAGATTAAATCCAAATATGCATCCAAGAATCATAGATTGAAACAGTACTGAAATGCAGTCTGGGATGAGTTGGAAAGTTTTGATGCATTTGGTATTGAATAGATGGATAGGATCAAGACTAGAATGACATATTTGTTGGCTAACATTGCTTTATGGCTAGAAGACATTACTTTTTCTAGAATTTATGAAATAGAAGTTCACTAGGCCTTGAATACCAGATAATGTGGATAGATGGAAAGTATTTGATGATGATGTAGATATTCTGAGATTCTTGTATTGTGAGACATATCTTGTCAACAAAGAGATAGAATTTAGTAAGTATGTAAAGACCATTGATGGAAAAGATATTGTCATAGGAAAATAAATATTGCATTTGAAGTCAAATAAAGTCCCAAAGGGACTAGTTGTTCTAGAAAGAGCCTTTGGAAATAAAGATAAACCATTCTCTGCTACATGTGTAAATAAGTCTGAAGATTTGGAGGAGGTTAATGTGGGAACAAAGGAAGTTCCTAAGAATTTATTTATTGGTAAAAAAATGTCACCCAAAGTTAAGGAGGATCTAACTAATATCTCAAGGAAGTACAAAAATTCTTTGCTTGGACATATGATGACCTGAAGGAATATAATGAAGATTTATTCCAACATGAAATCCCATTAAAAGATGATGCCAAACCCTTTAGGCAAAAGAAAAGGCCCATAAATCCCATCTTGAGGCCCAAAATGGAACTGGAATTGAAAAAGATGAAAGATGTTGGTAGAATAACACCCATTAGGCATTCTTCCTGGGTTTCCAATCTAGTGCCTGTCAGGAAGAAGAATGGGGATATCAGGCTGTGTGTGGATTTCTGAAACTTGAATATATCTTCCTTAAAAGACAACTATGCTCTCCCCAATATGGAGAATATGCTGCAAAGAGTCACTAGATGTGAACTCATGTCCATGATGGATGAGTTTTCTAGGTATAACTGGATTATGGTTAAAGAGTCAGAGTAGTTTAAGACTACTTTTACCACACCATGGGGAACATATGTATATGTTAGGATGAATTTTGTTTAATGAATGTTGGGGCTACTTTCTAGAGGGCCATGGATGTTGAATTCTCAGATATCCTACAAAACTTTCTAGAGGTCTATTAAGATGACCTCATAGCTTATTCAAAGAAGGATGAACAACATTGTGAGCACCTGGAAAATATTTCTAAAAGAGCCTTAGAATTTGGGATTTCTCTGAATCCCAATAAATGCATTTTTGGACTGATAGAATGTAAGTTATTGGGTCACATTGTTTCGAAGGAGGGGGTTAGGATTGACCTAGATAGGGTAGATTCTATTGACAAAGTACCCATCCCAAGGAATGCTAAGGGAATTCAATCTTTCTTTGGACAGGTAAATTTTCTCAGAAGATTTGTCACTAACTTTGCTAAGAAAAGTAGGCCAATTTCAAAAATGTTGAACAAGGATGCTAAAATGAAATGGGATGGGGAGGCCACCCAATATTTTCAAGAGATTAAGAAAGCTATCAAAGATGCCCCTATCCTAAGAAATTCTGATTATTCGAAGCCCATGAATATTTTTTGATTTGCATCTTTTCATACTATTGTTGTTGTGTTGTTATAGAAAAATGAAGAAGGGTTTGAGCATCCCATTGTCTTTTTTAGCAAATCATTATAGGATGCAAAACTCAAATATAATATAATTGAGAAATAGGCCTATACATTGGTGAAAGATGTGAAATATTTTAGGTGTTATTTGATAGGTTCAATTGTAGTGGCCTATGTCCCCTCGGCAACAGTTAAAGACATCTTTACTCAACAAGAGGTGTCAGGAAAAAGATGTAGATGGATCAATAGGATTCAAGAGTTTAACATAGAAATCCAAATCACTAAGTTGGTCAGAGGGATGGATTTAGCAAAATTGATGGCTAGTACAAACTTGGATGCAAACCATATTAATACCCTAGAAGAGAAATAAATACCTTTCATCTGTAACCTTGACCATTCTGATTGGTACAACAAAATTATTTATTATTTACAAAGAATGAACTATCCATAGGGCATGGATGAGAATGAGAAGAGGAATTTAAAGCTACAAGACATCCATTTTTATTTGATCAGAGATGAGTTGTGGTGGAGGAACCTGAAGGAATTCTGCTGAAATGTGTTGATAGAGAACAAGAAGATATGATCCTGCAAGAAATGCACAGTGGAGTGTGTGGTGGCCATTACATGTCCAAGACTACTATACATAAGATTTTAAGAGCAGAATTCTAGTGGCCAACCATTTCTAAATATGGTCATCAATTGGCTATGAAATGTGATGCTTGCCAACATTTCTCTGGTAAGATAAAACTCTCAAGTAATGTACCCCTTACACCAGTGGAAGTTCAAGCCCCTTTTCAGCAATGGGGTATTGATTTTATAAGAGAGATAGCTACTAAATCTAGTGGAGGAAATTCATGGATCATTTTAGCTACTAACTACTTTACTAAGTGGGCTGAAGCAATCCCCACTAAGAGAGAAACTAGTAAAGTAGTGATTGATTTTTTATTGAAGAACATAATTACCAGATTTGGGTGCCTGGAGAAGATAATATTAGATAATGCCATGTGTTTTAAATCTGAGGAGTATATCAATTTTTGTGTTGAATATGGTATTCAAACATCCTACTCTGCACCTTATCACCCAAAGGGGAATAACCAAGCTGAGTCAACTAACAAAAGCCTCCTTAAGATTATTAAAAGAATTTTGGATAAAAACAAGAAGGCACGGGACTCAAAGTTAACATTGGTTTTCTGCGTAGATAGGGTGACATCTAAAAAGGCCATAAGATGTGCACTTTTTGATCTAGTCTATGGGATCCAAGAAAGACTCCCCCAAAATAATTTTATGCAAATGTACAAGTTTATTCAAATCTATGATGATGATATTGATAATGACGTGCAATTGAGAATTGATGACTTGGTGGAATTAGATGAAGCCATGAGGGAGGCTTCTGTGAAGAATGCTTAGCTTCAATTGCAAGTAAAGAACTTGTATGATAAGAAGACAATCTCAAGATAGTTTGATGTGGGAGATTATGTTCTCATGTGGAATGCCAAATTGGAAGACAAAGGAAGGCATGGAAAATTTGAACCAATTTAGCTGGGACCTTATATTGTCCATGAAATGTATGGGCAAAATTCTTATTTATTAAAGGATCTTACTAGAATCATTTTAGAACTGCCAGTTCATGGATAGTTCTTGAAGATATACTTCTCCTAAAGCCTAATTATCCATGAACATTAGGATTGTGTATATAGTGTGTTTTTGCAAGTGTGTTCTTTCTATCTTAGTTTAGTTTGCTTTCCTATTGTGTGAGTAGTTTAGTTTTCTAGTAGGTATGCTTCCCCTGAGATTCTGAATTCTTACAATACCTACATGAGGTATTTATCCCCAGAAAGAGCCATTGTTAGGTCTGGTAAAAAATTTCTTGAACAATGAGTCCTTGGTATGTATTTGGAAAAGGGTCTTATATAAATTATTGAAACTCTTTCTTTCATGCTTTTAAATGTAAAATTTGGTCCTAAAACCCTAATTGTTGAAGTGGTTTCTAATTCTGCATTACCTTTTTCCACTTAAGTCATGTATTGTGCATGTGTTCTTTTAAAAAAAAATGTTTGCATTCAATAGTGTATAAGTCTCCTAACGCCATGCTCCTGTATTAATCCCTAAGTCTAAAGTCTACAAGTAATTTATTAAACTACTATCTGTCGAGCTAATGTGTTTTGATCTAACGACCCACTTAATGGTTTAATCCTTAGGTGCACAACATTGACCTTATAAGTGATTAAGTGGTAATAACTTGTGTCTTTGGCAGGTCTAGTAATCAGAAAAGGTTTCAGTTAAACAGTGAGAAGATCCTATTTCATTAGATGATTGACTTAATTTCTTAATCTCAAAATGATCAACATCTATCCTATAAGTGATTAAGTTTGAGCGACGTGTGTCTCTGGAGTGATGTGGGCCTTGTTGTAGGTATTCTAATGAAGATTAAGGCATGGATATATATGATGGTTGACTTGATCAGTTATTGATAAGATGTGCACCATATAATGTGTAAGCCATTAAGCGGTGGTGACATGTGGCAGTTGGCGGGCCCAGGTATTGTAAACAATTGTTGATTAAAGTGTAGATAGATTCCTTTTGATCCAACAGATGACTTAATTTCTTATCCAAAATATGCACAAGGTCTATCAGGTAAGTCATTAATCTATGGTGCCGCATGTCCTGATGAAGACATGTATTCCATTATCAGTAAAGGTGATCGCAGGTTAAAAGGTTGACAATCCAAAGAAGATCTAATGGCTAAATTGATCACTTAACAAAAAAGTGAATGTGATCTATCATTTAAGTTATTAAGAAATCATGCCACATGTCCTAGTGGGTCCAGGTGAGGTTACAAAGAATGAATTAAAGGCAGAAAAAGTCAAAAATGATCTAATGGTTGACTTAATCTCTTGTGGGAAAAGTGATCAACATCTAAAGGATAAGGAATTATGTTGTGGTGACGCATGACACTTGGTGGGCCATGTACAACGCAGAGATGAGTTAAAGAAGGTGTAGTTTTAGAAAGATTGGATGGCTCACTTGATGACTTAAAGGAAAATGCAGAAGATCTAGTGTCCAAGCCATTAACTAGTGTTGACATGTGTCCAAATTGATAAGTTGTGTCTGCAATTAGTAAAATCAGGTTAAAGTAATGTGTGGCTAGGTTAAGATAGATCTGATGATTAACTTGATCACTTGTGGAGAAGATGCACAAGATCTATCCTTTAAGTGATCAAGTCATGGTGACACAAGTCCTGAATGAATAGTTTTTTCTGTGAAGTAATGAGAGCCACCCGATGAAGGAGATGTTGAAGATCTGTAGTCTAGATTTAAAGTTCTCAAAGTGGTCATCAATGAACTGTTAAGCCACAAGTTTCAAACAAGGTGAATTGATTGTAGAGTGTGTGACCACTTTAGTAGAATTCATTTCTTAAGCTCGAAGCTACCATAATCATCAAAGTCATTGAAGTGAAGATCAAAATTGTAGCGATATTGAGCTCTGTGTGACAAATTATAGAATGGGTAAGTCTTATATGATACATTTAAATTCATTCTTTCAGTAGGGTTTGGAATTCTGAAAGAGTTACAAATTTTTTAATATAATCTAATAATCATTCCTGTAAGAAACCCTAAATTCAAAAGATGGCCTCTAGGATTGAATTCTCTGTTAATGTGGAATACAAAGATAGAAATGTATGAGATTATCTTATACAAGAAGTAAGTGGTTCCACAAATGATTCTACGTAGATTAAGAGAATTGTTCTGGTATATCCTCATTTTAGATTTGGGGAGGGCTTGTATGATATGGGTAGATGGGCCAAAGATTCCAAGATCAGCACAATTAGTTTAAATCTATTCAAAACTAATTATAGCCAGAGAAATGATCCCTCCCTAGATTGTAATATATGGGATATATATGTAGGCAAGTTGATAGTTCATGGAGTATTCATGGATATAGATATGTTAATTATAATAGCCAAAACATATGACAAAGTATCCAAGGTCTTGAGAGATACAGAGGGAAATGTACTTTTGAATGTCACCACTCATGAAATTAGAAAAGTCTTCAATTAAGTGACCTCTTAGTTCAAATGGATGATATTGATTTTGACCATTTCAAAGAGGTGTATCAAAATCAGAAGGAATACTAGATGAATGAGGCCTTGAAAGGATATTTTACCAGGATAGGGGATTTGATTGTAGTAGGCCCTAATACACCAGAACCTTTCAAACTAGAATATTTCAATAGTAAGGCTAGGGGAATGTATAGTGAATTGTGCCATGTGCTAGAAGAGGATGAGGAACCAATAATGCATGTACATTTCATGCTTATGGTTTTTCAAATTTTGCATCTCTACTTGTCTGTCATTTTTTATTGTACTATATACATTGTTGACTTGATGCATCAAGGTTTGATAGGCATAAAGGATTCCAAAATAGCCAGGCCAATGGGATGGTATTCCTTGATGATGCATATGATTTTATTCAATAATGTTGATTGTTTTGAAGAAGAAATGGATCTCACCAAGTTTTAGGATGATGAGGATCTACCTATTCAGTTGTGGAGTACTGATTTTTCTTGGGACAAGAAAGAGGCTAGTTTCATAAATTTTCATAGATCTTTTGCTTCTAGGCTTACAACATTATTATGTAATGATAACCCTGTGATTAATGTAGATATATTGATACTTTTGAGACCATTAGAATATGCTCTGGAATTGAATCTTGTTCATAATTGGGGTGATTTCATTTTATACCTTGTCTTAACAGTCATTAGGGTTTATGGCTTGAGAGGAATTACAAATGTTGTCCCTTACAGAGTGCCACTCAAGATTGGTCTGGCAAAGATTCTTAGGCAGTTAGATGGATTACAAGAGGAAGCCTTAATTGGTAAAATGAAAGGTAGCATTTTCCCTACCCTCACCAGATTCCATCATTTTATCATTACAAAAGGGGGATGGACCCAGTTTGATAAATACCTAGAACCATACCAATTAGCAACATCGGTGGTGAGGTGTGTAGATAATGAAGGTTTTATCATTGACGTGTTTAGAAAAAGAGCCAAATGCCTAATATTAGATCATCAGTTCAACTTCCTAGAAGATATAATAAGAAATGAGTTTGATCTAATGGAATAAGAAATTAAGAAGGAAAAGTGGTTAGCCTATAAAAAAATCTTTAGATTTTATCCACAATTTTGATAGATCATATGATCCCCTGAAGGCATTTGCATCACGGGAAAAGAAAATAGAGTCTCTGATGAATATGTTTGACGACACAATGCAAGCCCTAGATAAGAATAAAAAGAAAGTTATGGAAGCAGAGCCTGAAAAGGCTAAGTTTTTTTTCTGAGAAGGATATCACAAGGTAGGGTTTTCCCACCAGGGAGGTATGTATTTTACCAGCGAAGGGGTTACAACACAATTTTTCCCAGAGATGAAAAGCCATCCAAGAAAAAGGGGAAAAGGCCAATGGATACCAGTGCCAAGATATTGCCATCCTAAAAAAGGAAGAGGGAGGAAGAAAAAGAGAAACAACAAGGTTATGTTTATTCCCCTTCTTAGTCTCCCCTACATATGGATGATCAAAGCATTGCTGAACAATTGGTAAGGATGGGAAATACTTGACATATTTTTTTCATAGCCCAGGAGTTACAAGAGGGAATGCCAGAGGCACCCAAGCATGCAGCATTGGATCTTACAATAATAGAATTTGTTGGAAAAGAGTTTGATCCTATAAAAAAACATGCCAATGATGAATTTTTATATGATGATGAGTTTGTTAAAGCTAGGGCTTTCATCTAATTCTTGTGGAGAGTTCACATTGATGAGTTCAAAGAAAAATGTCAAAATTTGCAAGAAGGTCAACCTGACAAGAACAAATAAGACATTGAAAAAGAAGTAAAATAGGAGATGATGAAAAAATTTAATAAGATCACCCCTGAAGAAGGCAGGGAGTTAGTGAAGAAAGAAGGAGTCCTCACCTTGCATCAATGGGATCTTGTTGATGCCATCATATTTGATGCTATGAGAAAAGAAGCTAAACCAGTGCACACTAGTGGGACATCAATTGGTGCCAAATTCAGTAAAGATCATGCAACACTAGCGATATGGTCTCTGAAAAGGAAAGAAAAAAGGAGAGCTTATGAAGGTGATCAAGCTAAACAATATGTAGTATTTTGGTAAAAAGAGTATTAGATACCTCAGGGGTTGAAGCAGCCAACCTCACTCTAGAAATATAAAAGTTGAGCTTAAAGGTGGCTAAGAAATAAGAAGATGAACTCCAAAGCCTGAGGGAAAAATATGAGGTAGTCATGAAGGAATATAACGATGAGAGGGTCAAGTCCATTAAAAAGGACAATAAGATTGTGTTCCTTGAGGGTAGGAAAACAATTCAGTCTGTACCTTAAAGGATGATCACACAAGATCCTCACCAGCCATCCTCATCAAGCCCAACCATAACTTACCCTCCTTCTCATGCACCCTCAAATCCTATCACACAAGAAGAATTAGAACAAGAGAAAGCAAGATTGATTGCTGAAATAACTAAGCTTGAGAAATCAAAGAAGGAGTGGATTGAACAGCCTACAACATTTAAAGAAGAAGAGGCACAGGTAACAAAAGTATGCTGAAAAGATACATAATACCCTTAGGCATTGCACTCATGAATTAGTTCCTACTTCTATTTATTCACACGGGAAGAAAATTATCAGAATATTGAATGAATACAATGTAGATAAGGATAACTAGGATAAAATAGTGAATAGATGGAAGGGAAAGAGAGGAGAATTGAAATTCTTTCACTCCACATGCAAAGAAGAAAACAATATTGACATTATTTTGACTGGTACTTATAAATGTGTCAAATTGCTGATGGACATGGACATAAGAAGGGGCATTGTCATAAGGAAGGTAATGGATTTGAGAAAGGAATATTCAAAGGACTGATCTAAGATGTTTCTCAATCTTTTTAAGAAGAATGGTGACCTAAAAAATGAAGCATTATGGCATAGAAAATGAATGAGGCATTGACAATAAGAACCAATAGGATAATTACCCTAGAAAGTACACTGATGTTTGTTCAAATAGTTGAGATAGTCGGTAAGGCCATAGCATTTTTTGAATTTTGGTCAGAAGAGATTGAGAAGGGAAGTGTCAAATAGAGTGAGATTAACAACAAAAAGGATCAAGTCATCAGCTTCGCTTGGCTAAGTGATGAGGTGTATACCTCTTTGAAGGACAAGTAAACTATAGTTTATCCAAGAGAAGATGACAATATGAAAGTAGACAATGGGGACCAATAGATTATATGATATAGGTAAAGATGAATATCGTACATCACCAACATCAAAGACAATAGATTCTAGGTGGCTTCTTCCGAACAACCTTGAAGCAGGTACAAGTATCAAGCGGTCAGGAGACAAAATATGTTCAATATCTTTTGTAAAAAGTGGTTATCACTTTATTTTTCTATATTGTGTTTTTGTTGAGTCATCTATTTTGTCCTTATTCTAAATGATCCATAGCTTGTTGTAATCCTATTCTATAAAAGGATTCCCAAGATCATTGGAAAGGGCTGGAAAATTTGGATTATAAACAATTTGTAAAGTTTTCAATCAAGAGGGGAAATATAGTATAATTTGTATTAGATAGTTGTAAGAAATCAGAAATAAAGCTAAGAGATCTTTTCCAAGTTATTGAAGAGGTTATCTCTGAGTACTTTTTGTATACTAGAATAATATTTTCTGAATTTAATACAAGGATCCAGACTCCAATCTCTCCTGTGTTATGTGTCTTGCGAGTTATGAATTTTCTGATTCATTAGCATAGTTTTCTCTATGTTTATGTACTTGTTTGAGAGTTTTGATCTAGAATCAGATTAAATTAGGATCTGATTAATGCATAGATTCATTTAACACATGCTAGGATTCTATTAGTAGTAAGAGTTTTGGGTAATTGTGTTATGATTTAAAATCTTTGGTGAATATTGATTTCAATACACCATATCTGAGTCATAATATAGCCCAATAGATAAAGTACTAATCGAAAGTGGACAAGATCTATATTATTGCATATATAGTTGCATATTGGTTTTTTTTTCCTATAAAAAAACATTAAAATCTATTAAGTTTACATTTGTACAAGTTTGTTATAAATTCCTATCTCATGCTCCATTTCATGGTTGATATTCAATGGGTAATTAGCCAATTATCTAGTATCTCCCGGTCATGTTGAGTCGTTATGAGGTTAATGACTAATAATACCATATAAGACATATCAAAAGGTATTGTAGGGTATCCCCCCTTGGTGTAGCAAGACCTAAAGAGTAGAAGTATTGGTTAGAGTTCTTGTTAGTTGGTCCTTTTCTTGCATGAAAAAATATTTGGAGGTGGCTCCTCTATAAAACACTCATAAGAAGAAGAGGTTATTGTTGTTTTTATTGCAACATAAAAAGAAACCAACACACTCTTCAATACATTATATAGAGAATCCAACTCCAATGTTGAAAGTATTAAGAGGACTTGACCAACTAACAGGGACACTGAATTATCCCTCTACACTTTAGGTTTTGCAAAACCAAGGGGGACTCCCTTTAATTCCTTTGAATAGTCACTAAAACCTTAATTGGCATCAAAATAGGAAGAAATATCATATAAGACTCAACACAACTGGGAGATGCTAGATAATGGCTAATTATCCATTGAACATTGACCATGCTTGAAGCATGAGATAAAAAAAGCATAGTTAAATGGAAAATAAAAAGAAAATAAATCAAAAGATGGAGATAACCAGATATATTAAACCAATAAGATAACAGTTTCAAAAATTCCCATATGAGTGTCTTATCTATTAAGAAATAGAGTTAATCTACCATTTCTTGTATGGAGACACAAACTGTGACTGATTCAAGACTCAGATTATTATTGCCTTACAATGATATGCTTTAACATAATCCAAATATAAACTTCTTACAACGATCTTTATGCCCACCATATGAACTCATGAATTATTTTTTATAATTTTAATTGATTCTTGATCTAAGATTAGAACTAAGTCATACACATATAAACAATATGCAGAGAATTTGAATGAGAAACTCAAAATTTGTTAAACTCACAACTCATAAGATTACCGCAAAGGAGAGCATCAATCAGATTTATCTTTCATTTATCTTCAGAACTATCATCTTCATACAATAATTTTTTTACTAAAAAAAATTGCTCAACAAAACTAAAACACCAACACTATATCATATATGTGCTCCGTCACTATTATACAAGACTTCACTATACTGGTTAAAATCTCTAACTCAAAAAAAAACAAGCCTACTTGAAACTTGACAAAATTTCTCAGCCCCTCTAAGTGACCTAAAAAACCCTAGATATACCAATAGGATACCACAAGATTTGTACCTCCTTTGGGAAAAAATAAAGCCTAATGTACAACCATGGAAGCTCAATAAATAAGCCAACAGTATGGTAGAAAAGACAAGGAGCCAACTAAAGGTTACAAAAGATCAGTAAATCCAAGCATAAACCCAAGCCATCACCTTGCAACATTAATGCACCTTGATCCATCTTCGACCACACTGATATTGAGCTAAGGAAAAAAAAAACATCAAGTCACTCCCTACAAGTTGAAACATATGCCTCGACCAAGAAAGCACATATAATGGTTAGAAAAAAATCAAATATCGCGTACCACAATGGTCACCTACATCACAAAAACACTATCAACAACCGAGATCACATTGGCCCAACAAGCTTAAAATGTAGTCATTGATCATCCTTTAAGAACACCAAGGAGCTGACATCAAACAAAAACCACCATTGAACAAGAACAAAAAACCCATCTGAGGACACAAGATATTTCACTACTAGAACCCACCAACTACTCCCATCAATTAAAATATAGTCCTTGAACAACCTAAAAATGGGCTCTTTCACAACACAAAGTGCTTGAAAGACATCTGTCAGCCATCATTTAACAACATCCTACATCAAACTGTTGGAAATATAATAATGGGAAAGCAAGATACTGAGAGGGGGGTTGAATCAGATCTTCAAATATAAACACTTAAAATGAACTGATAACACATTCATACATAAATGAATCTAATGTAATCTTAGATAACATCCACACCATGAAATAAGTAACACATAACACAACAATTTGGTAACCCAAAAACCCAAATAGGTAAAATTGGGGTGGGGATGACACCAAAAAAAGTCTTCACTACTACAGTAATAAAGTGTACCTATTAAGGTTAAAATGTTTGATTACAAAAAGTAATCTACCCTGTTAAAGGTTTGCTCTATTAAAAGATTCAGATCATTCCAATCTACCCTTTTAAAGGATTTAAACTTACAATGAAGTAAGCGCTATGTTAAGTGATAAATAAAGGCCAGCTAAAACCACTCTGTTAAGAGATTTTCACCTGATACAATGATTAGAAAGTCTCAAGTATTGATCCTTTGATACGCACTCTGATGTTGATGATGGATCTCCTCTTTTTAGTATCTCTTTTGATCTTATAATCTGATATACCTTTACACTGTTGTTCATTGTGTTATGCTCTGCTTGATCTCTGCTTCTGAACAAAATAACCCTCTGTACATTTCACATCAAAATGTAGTCACTTCAACAATTTATTCTTCTGTCTCTTGCACATCCATGCATCCATACAAAATAGGGTTTTGAAGCAATCTAATATATCCATACAGATCTGACATTGAGATCTAGATCAATGATCAAGATCTGATATCCATGCCTTGATGGTAAAACAATTAATGCTTACAATAAGTCATGCATTGGATAAAACAATTAAATGCATAACTAACTCCATATAAAAATATTAAATTTGTACATTAGTCACCCCAAAAAACTTATACAAGTCAGCCGGATCACTTATCCTTGAAATTTGTATCATTCAAGATAAGTATACAAAAACTGTCCTGCTCGGCACTTTGATTGTCTCTACTTAGCTTGGAAATGTAACTAGGCATACTAAAAACTACTCGACAATGTTTCTTGGCCTTGCATAGTTTTAGCTCGACAACAGTGATAGCCAACTAAAACTGCCTAATGAAATGACTAAGTGTTGGTCACTAATTATCAACATAACTTAGAGATTAACAATCTCCCCCTTTGATATTAGTGGCAAAAAAACTTATCATAACTTTTTTACATTTCATCAAAAGTATTGCCTAAGTACACTAAGTACTCCCCCTAGGAATATACTTATAGAAAAAATTTTACATGCCTTCAAAATTTATCAAAATTTATATACAAGTGTACCTGTGTTGTACTAATATATCCTTTCATAACTTCTTACCAACTTCCTTACTAACTGCCTCCTTCAGTAGTACTAATTTCCCCCTTGTTTTTGTCACTGATGGCTAGTGGGGTTAAGTTGTATTTATCCAAAAATTGCTTATGAAGCTGCAGGGTGGATTCAAATGTTGTATCCCAGCTTTCCTTTGCAACCTTCATAACTTCTAGTATAATTTCTAGCTCAGCAGCTAAACTCACTAAACTTTTTGTAGTCGATAAATTAGCACTACTCTGTGATAACTCCTTATCTTTTGAAAGTTCCTTCTGTATTACCTCCAAATGAGGCAACAAGCTTGTCTAAATAGTTATCAACTTGGCCCTTATGTGACCATCTTCATCCATAAGCTCAGCTATTCTTCTTTGTGCATTTATCAACTTATTAAAATGTAAAGAACTGGAAGTAGTATCTTTACCTAAAGTATTACCAATTGATCTTAAATCTAACTATAGCTTCTCCACAAGCTATAAGTTATCCTTTGTGAAAAATTCAACATCACATAGTTTCCTATACAAAGAATAAACATTGGCTGTAACTTTCTCTAAGGTTTTTACAAGAATAGAAAGTTCAACTTGTTTTGTTGCTATGTCTTTTGAGATATTCTCTAGAAATTTGCTCTCAAATCTTCTCTGGGACCATTGTAGAAGCTTCTCATTACTTCCTATGTCCTCATCTGTTACTTTCTATACAATGGTGATGAGCTGATCAATGATTGGAGCTTGAGGCGTTTCATCCTCTAAGTCAAAAGCCTTAGTAAATATGTATTTGATGTCATGCAACACCTACTTTTGCTTTTGTTCTATCTTCATCTCTTCCTATATTTTCTTCCTTTTAAGTAACTCTTGAAGATTTCCAATTTGTTCAAAAGATAACTCATTGGGATTCCATTCTGGAATGACAATGACCTCATCTAATGTTACATCTAAAATTGGTGACTTCTTCTTCAAGATCTCCTTCTTCATTTCTGGAGAATTTATGCTTGGCAACATAATGTCTTTCCCTTTGACACTTTCAGTATCCAATGCCTCCTTTAATTCTGTCAATATAGTCTATGAATTTGGCATGCCACCAATTTTAGGACCTATAGGAGTGGATGATGCAGAGTGTGGTAGCTCAAGAAACACTTGTGCTACCTCTTCTTCTATAGGCTTATCAAAAACTTCTGTTGTTACAACTCCACTATCTAAAACTATCTTTACAGCCTCTAAAATAGGTGGATTTTGTGAAGTTACCTCTTGTTTAGTTGTTTTCTACTGTCCTTCACCTTTTTGATGACTAATAAATTCAATTATTTCCTTAGATGTTGTGGTCTTCCCTTCTTCTGTATCAATTTCCTTAATAGGTGAATCAGTGTCTTTTCCACTCAGCATTTGTTGTTCCTCGACATTCAAATTTCTTGGATCATCAACTAGATAATCCATAGGACTATCTGCAGTCAGATCAATAGTGTGTGTTGTATCTAATGAATCCTTAGTCTTGTCTTGTTCAGTGGCAATTTGATCTTTGACTATCTGAGGTTCATGGGTTGTCTTTTCTTCCACTTCTTTTGTCTTCTGCTCGGATGACCCTTCACCAAATTTCTTATCTTTTGGACTGAGCAATCCAAAAATCTCTTTCTAGATCATTGAGCTTTGTTGTACTACACCTTCAATGTCATTCTTTATAATAGCATAACCTCTAAGTTTTGGTACAAATTTACTCTTGTACTCCACAATGAATTTGGTTCATTGTTTTGCTACGAGCTCAGGTATTACCTTGGCTAGTATTCCTTCCCTGATCTATCTTTTAGTGGCAAGTACAAATTCCCATTTGCTTGACAAAAAGTCATATAATTCATCAGGCACATGATTTCCTATCTCTATAGGAGTCAATTTAAAGGTGCTCATCATGTCTAGGAGTGCTTCCTAAACTTTGTGCCTATTTGTTGTTTTCAACTTGTCATATTTGATGAACTTGAATGTTGCTAACCCTACTGAATTCCTTAAAGTATCACATACCTCATCAATGCTTGCTGGTTTCTTGAATTGAGCTCTAGGTATGTTTTAGGGTTCATCAGTTTCTATCTTCTCCTCATCACTATCTATTGGTAGATTTAATTTTCTCCTTGGTCTCTTTGCTGGCTCACTCAGCTTAGCCTTAGAAGCAACCTTTGCTTCATTGTCAGAAGTATTTTCAGCAACTTTTCTCTTACCATACACTTTTTTTTCACTTCTACTGGGGAAGTAATAGTAGATGCTCTTGTCATTGGATGATTAGCTACAGGAGGTGTAACCTTGGGTTTTGCTTAGCTAGGCTTGGTTACTATAACAATTGATGGATTCTTTCCCTTAGCCTTCTTTGTAATTTCTTCTGATGCACTGACTTCCTCCTCAGTAGAAATATCCTCTCCTTTTCCAGTGGACAGACCTAGAGGTGCATCCTCAGGTTCTTCATCACTACCCAAGCCAACCATTTTCTTTAGATTTTTCACTATCTTCTTTCTTTTCCTCTCCATAGTTCCTTCATTCAAACTTCTAGAGATCTTAGCCTTAGCTTCTTCATAGTTACCAAGTCTCTCTGCAGTGGTGTCAATTGTCTCAACTAAGAGTGCAATGATGGCAGCTGATGCATCATCAACATTAATCTCATATGGAAATGTCTCCAAACATGTTATTCTGGGAATTTCTGCCTTGATATAAGTTTTATCTGTGTCAACTAGAAAATAGATTTCCTCATAGTTTTTCTCCACTAGTGACTTAGGAATCCTATTCCTTAATCTCATTCTCTTCTTGAATTCAACAAAATAGCTACCCATAATGCTATTGAAGTTGCTTCTTAGTTTCCTTATACATTCACTGATCTGTACTATAATGGGCCTATCCTTTTCCCACACAATATTTCCTAGAGTAGGAAATGTATTATGAATGTAGAACAATATACAAACTAGTAAATAACCAAACTTACATGATGAGCTCTTAGCCTTTCTGATTGATGCAAGGTTCTCAGCTAACTATGTCTGTTGTAGCTCGGCAAGATCATATGTATGATTCTTCTTCACAATTTTCCATGCCTGATCAACTGTTGTATAGGGAACACTCTCGAATCTGCTAGACTGATAGAACTTGTGTGCAATTACCCTTACTCCAAAATCAATTTCTAGGTTAGTGATTGTAGATATAGTCATACCTTTGTTATTCCATACTACTCCAGTGTTCAATGTAATTTCCTCTTTACTATTATCCCTCATGGTTCATTTTCCATTCACTACATGATATCCAGTCACTTAATGAATCATATTCTTGGTGATCTTGACTGATCCATTGTCTAGCCACATGCTCATGTCAGGAACTTGGCTAAGGATAACCTTGATCCATTCATCTTTAAAACCATGGGGAAAATCTAGGGCACAAGTTAACCCTTTTTCTGCTAAGTGTTTGAATTCTTCCATTAGAACTTCGTTAGCACATAGTTTACAGTAGGATTTCCTCAATTCATTATCTCCTACTTCTCCAATTTTAACCATATAGCATGATCAAACATCATGAATCATAAGTACCTTGGGAGGAATGGATGAGAGGGCTCCCATCAAATCACTCTATATTTCACTTTCTAGAATGGCTCAAAAGTTGAGAGGTTCACATTCATCACTCCTAATCAACTAAATTTGTTCTGATTCTACCTCCATAGTCTTCGCTGGTGCGGAAGAACTTGTAGCCATAATTCTAAATTTTAGAGTTTGAGAGATGGAAAATAGAATACCTCAGCAAGTGATGCTTCACACTATTCTCAGTTCATGGTTCACTTTAAGATTTCTGTCGGCACACTTATTAAATCTTCGTTCCTAGCTTCATTAGGATAAATTCTACAAATTGCTTCAATCGCTCCGTAAATAGTAAAATCATAAGGTAAAAATGAATTGTCAATTGTTTATCCCTTTATAAGCTTTGAAGGGCAAAAGTAGGTGAGCATTAAATGTTTTGCCTATTGATTTAGTGCAAGCCAGCTATTCTTAACTCTAACACAACTTGCATCCCACTCGGCTCACTACACTCGGCCTTTACAAAATTTACTCAGCCATCATAACTTGGCACTTACTAAAGAACTCAGCTTTAGTGTTCATGAATAGTACTTGGCACCTTCCAGTGTAGTTGACTCATCTCAACATTCATCTTCAAAAATATGTCCTAGTACATCTTAACATATGCAAATATGGACTTTTGTACATTTTATGTTAGGAATTGATGTAAGATAAGAATTTTAAATACAGTTCCTTACATACCTCTTTCTCTTAGTTGGAGATGATGTGATCACTTGATCCATTAGATTGGGTGACCTCGGCTTCATTAGCTTCACTGCTGCATGGTTCAGACTTCTTAACCCACGTCTTGTTCATCTATTCCCTAATTTTCTCAACAGTAGGAGCTGGTACTCTAGTTTTGCAATCTTTCCTGGTATGACCAATTTTTAGACAACTGTGACAGACTAAGCTTCCATTTATCAAACTTTTAGACTTACCTCTGAAATGTGTCCTTATGTAGTTTTTTGGAACATGTCCATACTCACCATAGTAATGACAACTATGCCATGTATTATAATCCCAATTGTAATGATTTCCTTTTCTTAGTGATTTCTCTTGTACCTTTGATGTCCATTGTTGTTTACCTTTAGATCTATAATCTTGTGCTCTATGACCAAATTTGTGATAGTTATAGCAATTACCATTGAGTCTAGGTGTTTTTCTTTCCTTTGCCTTACATTCATGTGCTTGATGTCCAAACTTATTACAGTTAAAGCAATAACCATTAAAGTTAGTGTTAGGATTGGACTTACCATTCTTTCTTTAGCATATGTTTGTTGTATGGCCTAGTTTTCCACAATGGTGGAAAATAGTTTTCTTGTTTCTTGGCTTTGCATTCTTTCTTTCACCCATCTTGGATGATTCTCCATCTTCAGTGGTTGTATGTTGTTCAGTGTGACCTAATCCAGAAGAATCTTTAGGTCTTCTTGATGCTGCCACCAGTTGTTCAAAGTAGCTCATAGCTGCACTCAGATCATTCACTCTGTTATTGATTTCATTCTCAGATCTCAATTCATCTTTCAATTGACTATTCTCAGATCTAAGATTAACAATCTCCAAGTATTTCCTACTAATCTCCTTATTTGCAAGTAGTAGTTGATTTTCCATGTCCACTTGATTGAATGGCATGGTTTGCACATCATGTGTTCTTTCATCAAGTCTAGTAGTCAGCATTCTCTTGTCTTCTTCTGCCATAGCCTTGTCATCTTTGGCTTTCTTTTCTATTCAACAACTTCACACATTCTTATTGATTGGGCTTCTTGTTCCTTTTTCAAGTTTTTGACTTCTTCACATAGTGCACTGTTCTTTTCCAGTAGATCTTCTATTGCTGCACCACTCTCAGTAGAATCTCCATTCTAAAATAGATTTGTAGTTTCCTCTTCCTGATAATGAGTGTCATTCATCTATTTGGCCAAATCTTTTCTTGTAGCCAAGGACTTCCTTAACTCTTGTCTTGTAGTCTGAAGTTGTTGTAGTGCTAGCTGAATATCAATCTTTTGATTCTCAATGACTTTACCCATCTTGTAGATCTCCTTCTCAAGATCTATATTCTCAAGCTGATTATAACCTTTTAGAGAACTCTAGCTCTGATACCAATTCTTCGAAATACAATAATGGGAAAGAAAGATATTGAGAGGTGGGGGGGGGTGAATTAGATCTTCAAATATAAACACTTAAAATGAACTGATAAAACATACATAAATGAATCTAATGTAATCTCAGCTAGCATCCACACCATGAAATAAGTAACATATAACACAACAATTTGGTAACCCAGAAACCCAAATAGGTAAAAATAGGGTGGGGATGACATCCACAAAAGTCTTTACTACTACAGTAATAAAGTGTACCTGTTAAGGTTACAATGTTTGATTACAAAATGTAATCTACCCTGTTAAAGGTCTGCTTTGTTAAAAGCTTCAGATCATTACAATCTACCTTGTTAAAGGATCTAAACTTACAATGAAGTAAGCACTCTATTAAGAGATAAATAAAGGCCTGCTAAAACCACTTTGTTAAGAGATTTTCACCTAATACAATGATTAGAAAGTCTCAAGTATTGATCCTTTGATATGCACTCTGATGCTGATGACAGATCTCCTCTTTTCAGTATCTCTTATGATCTTATAATTTGATATACCTTTACACTGTTGTTCACTGTGTTATGCTCTACTTGATCTCTACTTCTAAACAAAATAATCCTCTATGCATTTCACATCAAAATGTAGTCACTTCAACAATTTACTCTTCTATCTCTTGCACATCCATGCATCCATACAAAATAGGGTTTCAAAGCAATCTAATATATCCATACAAATCTGACAGTGAGATCTAGATCAACGATCAAGATCTGATATCCATGCCTTGATGGTAAAATAATTAATGCTTACAATGAGTCATGCATTGGATAAAACAATTAGATGCATAACTAACTCCGTATAAGAATATTAAATTCATACATTAGTCAGCCCAAAAAACTTATACAAGTCGGCCAGATCACTTATCCTTGAAGTTTGTGTCATTCCAGATAAGTATACAAAAACTATCCTGCTCGACACTTTGACTGTCTCTACTCGGCTCGGCAATGTAACTCTGCTCAGTAATGTAACTAGGCATATTGGAAACTAATCGACAATGTTGCTCGGCCTTGCATAGTTTTAGCTTGGCCACAATGATAGCCAACTAAAATTGCCTAATGAAATGACAAAGTGTTGGTCACTAATTATCAACATAACTTAGAGATTAACACAAACAACTCAAAAAAAGGCCTGCTCAGTCCACAAAGACATCTGACAACATTCAGTCCCACTCATAATTGCATACCCAGGACATGAGACAACTAATCACAAGCTCACACACCCTGGGAGCATATTCCTTCTAACTTAGCGAGCTCACAACCACCATTGATCTTCTTCATAAACATCTCCATGTGGCATCATCTCAAAAGATCGTGACCCTTCCATTGATCATCCACTAACTCCTATAATCTCGTGACACTAACCACTAGTGGTTAATCACACACTTGCTGACATTTCCTATTATGTCCTTTAACCACTGCGATCTTGTGATAACCTTTTTTCCAATTTGTGGGCCAATTTTCTAACCACTACAAAATTGTGACAAGTATTACCCTACTTCATCTCCTCCATTTGTCATCTGGGACTACAAAATTTCTCCAACTTCCACTGAGTTAACCATCCACACACACAACACCTCGGCCAAAAGGTGCTTTCCTTATTGGCACTTGATATGTGTGTGTGCATGTATAAAAATAACAAGTTATTCCCCAGCATAGAAAATGTGGGATCAATTCCCTTTTATAAATTGTTGTCCTGTGCACGCGCTGCCACACCGCCAATCTTGCAAATATGAACATTTTGACCTCGATTGACTTTAACAATGATTTTCAAGGACCGAAAGGGTAAACCTAGCTCAGACTCAAAACACTTTTCAACTTGACATGAATGACCTCCATTTTATCGACATATGAGAAAATAACAAGGCCAAAAAATATGAGAGGAAAAAATGCTAAAATTAGAGGAAATTTTACCAAAGACCTAGCCAAAAAAATTTCAGTCTTAACACCCTCAATACCCTATAGAGAGAAATCATCCTCATCTAAAATCATCCCCTCCCTGGCATCCTCTTGGGGGTAGTCAAACCATTTGAAAGTTTAATCATGAGATTGATCTCAAATTCTCCATTCAACATATTTTATTTTATTCCATTAGGAATACAAGTTTCAAAATCATTTTAATTAATTGAATCCTTAGGTCCTGAACCCTCAAAATATTTTTGGCACAACAAGAGGGGTTGTGTTAATTATATTTTTATCCCCCTCAAATCTTGATTGGTTTCCATACATTTCTCTAGGCTACCCTATTTTTTCCTCTAGACCTTAGAAGTCTTTTCTTTAGCTTGTTTTAACAGATAATCCTTAGCCCAATGCCCAATTTTTTATAATGGAAACATTCAAAGAGAATGGATTCAAACTCAACTTCTTATTTTTAGGCACCAAACTTTGAAAAAAATCAAAACTTCCCTCAGAAAAATCTATAAATTGTTTGATGTTTACACAAATACAACCATAAACAAGTCTCTTTCTAGGACCTGTTGTAGGACCCAAAGAAAGAAACTACCTAAAAAAAGTTGTGATACCCATAAAAATATCCTCATCCCACAATTTTAAGGGTAAACTAGGGATTCTAACCCATATAGAAGTAGCATCATAAACCCAGTCAAGGGGAGATACACTTGTCTCCCATCTTTTCAATTCCAATGAAGCCCTTCCAAGCATCTAGGGCCCTCCCACCAAGACCAAGGTTAAATCCTCCTCACATGTAAACATGAAGGAAAAGAAGTCTTTCACCATGGCCAAAAAATTCAATTTGTGATTGAGGAGAATCTTGGGTTTCTTGGCAATCTTGCATCAACCAAAAAGATTTCATTTTAGCTCTTCATAGTTTTTTTCAGTTAGCAGTTTCTAAGTTTTTAGTAGTGTTCCTTTGTTTTGGATGATCTGTTATTACAAACCTCAAGGTTGGTTTTGGACATCATGTTTTACCTATGTCTCAGTTTGCACCTCATTTGGATACTTCATTGTGGAGACATTAAAGATTCAATTTCAGTTAAGAATGTTCTTCATGTTCTTACGGTTAGTTGATTGTTTCTAATCTTGTTAAGTATTTTCCAAATCGGTGAAGCTTGGTGACTCATATCCTAATTTTATTGGATCTTTGGATGACATCTCTCTTGGATAATGCATAATTTCAATAACTTGGCATCAATATCTTCTTGATTTGGTTACTAACCTATATTTATGTATTACATTTTCTTTATCTTGAAAAATATAAATGATCTTGACTGACATATGTGTGTGAAGGATCTATATATCATGGCATTTGTTCCATTGTTAGATATCTTATTAGCAGTTCAGAGATAGCTCTTAGTAGTTAGGTTTTCATCTAGTATGGATTAGGATTTGTAGATGTAATCAAGCATGTGTGCCTTGAGTGTAAGCCGATATGTGGCCAGATAATCTAATGAAATTTTTTGTTTTAGAGATAATGTGAAGGGTTCCATGGGTATGTTTGTTGTTCACTATAGAATTCCTTATGATCTTGTGTTGATTTTTTTCATTGTGTTGAGTCTTGTTACATGGTTTGACCATCTCCATTGAGGAAAATATAGCCATGAATCCATCTAATGGTATCAAAGAAAGATCTTTCTTGTGATTGCAGATCCATGTTCCTAAACTTGTGAATCCCTTGATGTGTTGGTTGTTGGGTCATAAAGAATGGGTCTAGCCTGCACTAATAGAGGACTTGTGCAAGGTGGTCATTGAAGTAATTTTCATTGGTTTTTGGCTTGTATGAGTTTATCTGAGCAATATTTGTTCTTGCGATGGTAGATTATTGTTCCTCAGCTTGCAAAATCCTGAATGACCTATTGTGGGATGGAGGAATGTGGATTTGACCTATGACTGCAAAGTGTTTGTGCGAGGATAGATCAAAGTGTAGTTGTTCCTGATTGTGAAGCTTGGAATGTGTTGAGATCATAGAGGCATCCCACTTGTGAATGGATTGTTGAATCAAGGAAGGTTCTAAGCATGTCCAATAGATCACCGAGTGAGAGGCAATTGAAATCTTAAATTTAGATCATTAAGAAGAGGCATTTTCCTGATGTGAAGGGAGAGATGTCACAGGATAGGATGAACCCTTGAGGTGTAAAGAGAATGTTTGAAGACCTTAGGGTTGAGTTGAGGTATGAGACCTGAAATTCTTTGGGTGGTTTGAGAAGGAATCGTGAACCTGAGAGAGAGAGAGTATGAGGAGGCTACTCAGGAGCTCAAGAAATTAATTTTTCATTTACCTATTTAGTGGTGGATCATTTGGCCTATTAAGAAGATTTTTTAGAAGAGGAAAAGAAAAGATAGAGTTTCTAACAAGAAAGAGGTTAATATTTATGAGGTATGTACACCTATGAATTCTTTGATGAATATTGTAGGGGATAAGGTAGGTGTGGTTATGAAATAACTTCTTAATATGTTGATTGGATCTAATTAGAAAATTAAGGAATGTCTTGTTATCAAGGATTATAATTAGATTGCTGATGTTGACGAAGTTGATGCTGCTAAAATTGGAATTGAGATTCCTTTGGCTGAAATTGATAACCTTATTGTAACATTTGCTAAGTTTGATAATGTTTGCAATATGGGTATTACTATTGATGAGATTTTTGTTGGTGAGTATGAGGGGACTTGTGATAAATATTTTATTTGTGATTATGTGCATGATGATGATGGAAAATTGTAGACTTAGTTGTTTCAGTTGAGTGTTGACTTATTGCAGATATTACCTAGAGGATGTGAAGACATGTTTCTTGGTTAATGTTGGTGCTAATCAAGTTGTTTTTGTGAAAGATGATGTTGTTTCTTATGTTGAAGTGCAAGTATGGGGAGAGAAGCAATATTCCTTTGATGGTAATGTTGAGCATAATTGTTCAATTTTATATTGTCATTGATGTTACACAATTGTCTACAACCAAACCAAGCACAGTCAGAGTATGCCAAGTTACTTTTAGTGTTTACCGAGTTCACTCAGACATTCAGAAAATTTAGTTTCAACAGAGAACGTTTAGGCATCGAAGGATTATAGGGTATGTGCAGGATCATGGTATGCCAAAAAGTGGTGATTGTGAAAAAGAAGTCATGAATGGTAGACTGACTAAAAAATAGCTATAACTTTCAAACAGTATAACATTTTTGAAATCCAAAACAAGAGTCACATTCTATGCTTCACCTACTACAATAAAAAAGTAAAAAGTATTCAATGTGATGAAGTTTAGACTAACTTAAGGTGGTCAGACACAAGAATTTTTATATTCTGGAAAAGTTGTAGTAGAAAAATCATAATTAATTATTTACTTGGAAAAAAATTACAAAAAAATATGCATTACATTCAGACATCAGTCTACTACTTATATCTAGAACCTTATAAAAAATATTATCATTTGATTGTGTTTAAGGTGGTCAGACATACACCAACTTCTTATCTTTTTAGTCCTAATTGATAGAATGATTGAAAAATAGCTATAGCTTTTAAAGAATATAACATTTTTGAAATATGAAAGTTGAGTCACATTCTATGCTTTTCCTATGACACTAAAAAATTAAAAAGTTTCCAATTTGATGAAGTTTAGACTAACTTAAGGTGGTCAGACACATGATTTTTTATATTTTGAAAAATTTGTAGTAGAAAAATCATAATAAATTATGTACTTGGAAAAAATTATAAAAAAATATGCATCACATTCATACATGAGTCTACTATGTATATCTATAATATTGTAAAAAAATATTATCATTTTATTGTGTTTAAGGTGGTCAGACATACACCTACTTCTTATCTTTTTCCTAAAATTTTTGTACTACTGCATTGAAATTTGAAATTTTACCATATAGAATATATTTGTTTTTTAAAAGGTCTAGTAGCTTAGAAACTAGATTCAATTTTCTATAGATTCTCTTCTTACACATTTTTTATATAAGATTGATAACATGTTCAAATTTTTACGTCAACTTTCCAAACCCTGATTTTCTGAATTTTCATTACCACTTAAGGGCCTAGTTTAGCATACCCTGATCCTGCACATACCCTATAGTATTAACCCAGTTATGAATTTAGTGTCGGCCGAATAACAATAGTTTACATTTTATGTTTATTTAGTTAATTGCAGCTGACAAATTTGAGTTTTATTGTTTATTTGAAAAGGTATTCAAGCTGACATGTCAAAGCTTAAATCATAAATATACAAGGTCAAGTTTGGATTGAATGTGTGGAAGTAGTAGAGTTTTTTATATGAAGAGTGAAGGAAAAATCAGAGGGAATTTTGATTAAGGATAGAATATCTAGACCGAGATGAAAGAGAATATTTGATCAGTAAGGATCTAGTTTAAACTAGAACAAAGATCTGAATCTGCAAAGTCAGATGATTCTACAATCAGTTCAATTCATTGTTACTCTCTAACAATTGTAGCAATGATCCAAATCTCTTAACATAGTAGACTTAAAATTCTTTTAATAAATCCTCTCACAAGGTGGAATTTCTCCATTGAAGTGTTTGAAGACCTCTAACAAGGCCACTGCTAATAGGTTAATTAAATCCTATAATAGGGTCACACCTAACTGTGTTTTTTTGTAACCTTTAACAACATTGGCTCCTAACAGGGCTCACTTGAGAAGAGTGAAAATAGTAACTGGTTACATTTGGTGGTTTTTCCCATATTGGGTTTCCACATTAAATCTTGGTGTCATCTGTATTCATGTTATTTGTTTTATGCTTTATGCTTCTGCACTTATTCACTAAAGGTTAATCTCATTTAAACATCTTAAGATTGCTTTGTTACCCGAGTTACAATAGAATATCTTTGTTGACTGAGTGATAATGATAAGTTTGTGTAGACACCCTAAAATGGACAGGCTTGCAACTTTACGTTAAAACCCTAATTTTCATCTATTAATTAATGGTTTCTTAATCATTAATTAATCATCTATTTTCTTCTAAATTCATTTCTCAAA
>MU227008.1:669982-684432 GCA_018584345.1 Thuja plicata
TTTTATTTAAAAAATTGTATACACATTACGTGCACTTTTTAGCTTTTTTAGTTGAGTGGCCACTTTTTTCTTCACTGTCTTCATGCACATGCTCATAATTTTTGGAGAAATAGTCATTACATTACTACAAAATAGTGTAGTATCCCCGCAATGTCAATGAGTGACCATAAAATCCTACAGAACAAAATTTCCCTAGAATAGAAGCTTCACATTACAAAATAACATCTTAAACTTTGTATGGGTAATACCTTAATACATGAATATGATAGATCTATACCCTGCAACTTATAGACTCAATAACTAAAACTGAAACTATTGGAATTGGTATTTTAGAGGTGTTGACATTCATGTCAACATATGTTTAAGTTGAAGTCTTAGGAATACTAGTTATCACTGATATAGGGAAGACCGAGATAAGTGTATAGACATTATACAAGATTTTAGAGCATGCAAGAATGGAGATGTATATAGGGATGAGCAGGAATCTTATATATATGGTCACTTGACTTAATCTTACTATTGGCAGAAGTTATAGTTATTTTAGTCAAGACTGGTTACAAAAAAAGAGACAAAGAATTGTGACAGAGTTGGTCTCTAAGTTTTGGAGATAACTTTGATACAAGCACCAGTTATTATTTGTGAGCATAAGGCATGGTAGAAGATATGTTCGAGAATGTTAAATGTGATTTATGGGTCACTATGTTCTTGGTGACATCATTTGAAGAATGTGATCTTGTGAAGATCTATGTGTGGTCAACTACAATGATGAAACATGTTTAGAGGATGGAGAACGTGGATTACAGATCTTAGAGCATAATTGATGAATTGTAATTGATGTTTACTTGTGTAAGGTATCGTGAGTATCTTAGAAAGGTGTTGTAGAAGCACTATGACAATAGGGGTAAATTCATTAACCTGATGGAGATCCAAGAGGAGTTGAATACATATGAAGACTACAAGGACCTAAAAGGTCTCAAGCGTTGTAATTTGGGCCATTAGTGCCTAATTGAATGTAAAGAAGTCAATGTAATGTAGAGTTTCCATGATAAGGATAATATCCCTACATGGGTCATCGTGTAATGGGAAAGGGAGTTAGTAGTATTAATAGGTTTGATGGAGTTAAGAACATGAAAATGACTTGTATGGTCATGAGAAACAATGTAATAAGGTAGTAAGGTATAGTGGTGCCTAAATTGGGAATAAAGCCTTAAGGGCTAATAAGCAAGATTCAAGGATATAAGGTCTAATAAGAGTTAATTGTCTTAGGGTTAGTAGTAAAGGGTTTGTTTATGGCTTTGAATTAATTTATCAACCATTTGAAATTATATGGATTCACTAGATATATGGTTATTAATTTGACAACTTAGTTGTCAGCTTGATAACATTTTAAACCTTTGTAATTTCTAAGGACCAATCAATTCCAACTGATTGTAGTCAGTTTGGAAGGAATTTATAAGTGGTTGGTTGGTCTTTTGAGGCCTATATTATAATGTAAAAGATAGAGGAAACATAGAATGGTCAGAGTGATAAAGATTTATTAAGTTTTGAGTCAATAAAATGAATATGTTCACTGTATTTCACTAGTTTTCTCTGTAACTGTCCTATTGTTTTATGTTTCCAATGGTGGTAAAGATATATATGTATTAAAGTGTTGATTGGGGATTTTAGTGACATAAATTAAGATTAATTTTGATTTTTAATGGTTGCATTTGGTTAATATTTGCAAAAGTTATCTACATTTTACCAAAAACTATCTAAACCATGACTTAGGGTAACCCGATAGGATAAACATGTAGTTTCTCTTGGTTGGTACATTCAAAAATTCTCACATCTTGGGAATTGGTGTGGAGGGGGTTTATGTTAATTTTCTTGGAGGTTGTAGGTGTCCATGAAGGAGGAGGCACATGTTTTAGTGTAGAGAAGTGAATGTACAGTCACACAGAACAATAAATTGACTGTCACAGTCTCGAGAATTTGGTCTTGTCCACAAGCTGGATGAATTATATAGCCACAATGGCTTGTGAGAGTGGATAATAAGGGAGTATAAAACCTTTCCAAGGTCTTTGAGGATAGCTCCCAAGGGAAGGGCTAGAGAAAAAGAAGTACAAAGGTTTGTGTTGACTATCACAATATGATAGTGACATGGTGAATTTGTTTTGTTTTGGTTTGATATTGAGTTTAAGGTGTCAAATGAACATGGAGGGTGGTTGGAAAAGATACCAAGGGGTCTAGGAAGATCTATATAGTTTCCCAATGTAGTTAGTGGTGTGGGGATACATTGGAATGGTTGGTTGTAGTGATTGTTCAATACAGAGAAGTTGACTGTCATAGTTGACAAGTGTGGGGATTCATAGTAGTTGTGTTGGAAGAATAAATTAAGGGTTTTAGGGGGACATGTAGAAGAGTCATTTTATGTCAAGGAGTGGTGGATCCATAAAGAGTGATCCAATTTGACATGTTAAATTAAGGAAGTGAAGCATTAGTGTTTCGGGATACTCACAACACTATATTGTCAATATGCATGTGTAGGTAAGATGAATGAGTGCAAACTAAGCATGTGGAGTCTAGTGGAGGAGAATATTGTTGACTTTCCACTTGACTCTTCATCACAAGGGTCTATATATATTTTTTGGCATTGTGGAAGTATTAACAAACTGACCTTATTATTTATTGTAAACTTGTAGAAAAGAGAGTTGTTTCCTTGTGAGGTAGCATGGATGTGTAATGTGGAAAATGAGAGCTTTTAATTGTGAATTTTTCTAGATGTAGAGAAGAGGTAGTGATTGTGATGAACTTTATTGGAACTATTTAAGAAAAGAGAGTTGGTATTAGTCAGTTCACTGGGGATTGTTACTCCTTTATCTGTATTTCAGACAGTGAGTCCAAAAGGTGGATTTAACCTTGACATTTGGGAAGTATGTCTAGGTAGTGAGCCTCTTATTTCTCTTGACTCCTAACATGGTATATCCTTTAACAAGGACTATGTACTATATATAATAATTAGCTTCTAACAGGGCCAAATCTCGTAACATGGATACTATACTTTCAGTACATTATTTGTGGGTGCTAATTCCCACTAGTTTTTTTCCTTCACGGGGTTTCCTTGACAACAATTGATTATGTTATGGTGTTTTATTTGATGTGTTCATATTTGCATTGATTAATTGGTTTAAAAATTTTAAATTTTAATTATTTGGCTCACAACTTATTCACCCCCCTGAGTTGTGCTCATGGACTATTATTGCTAGCAATTGGTATCAGAGATTTTGGTCCTTTGAGAGAAAGCTTAACAACTTGAGGTGATCCTGAAGATGTCATAATATAGGAAGGAGAGTCCAAAATTTGACATTGAAAATTTTGACAGTTGGAAGAACGAGATGTGAACACATCTACTTTGTTTAGGAATTGACTACTCAATTATTACAAATAAGGATAAGAAGATCAAGCTTGAAGATAAATTAAATAAAGATAATGAAGATCAAAGTAAAATATTTAGTTGTAATATGGTTGCAAGAGAAGCATTGATCAACTCACTCTCTGAGGGTGAGTTCACTCATGTTAAATACTTGGATTTTGCATATAAAATATGGACAAGACTAGAGGCATTATGTGAAGCAGATAAGTTTACCAAGTAGATGAAATTTTAGAATTGGAAGACTAAGATGGAGAGTTTAAGAATGAAATATGATGAGAATGTCAGAGAATATATAGAGAGGGTTACAACAATTTTTACAAGGATCAAAAACTCTGGAGGCACATACACTCAAGAAGAACTAATCGCAAAGATTCTTAGATCTTTGACTCATGTTTATAAGATTACAGTTCAATTGATAGAAAAGATCATACCCTTGACACTAAACTTCAATAGATAGATATTGATTTCTAAGTTGAACACCTTTGAGGCTGCAGAGCTAGGAGAGATTTTACCTAAGGCAGAAAATGCATTCAACGCGATTGTGTACAATGATAAAAAGGCTTTATCAAGTCTTGCAAGAAATAAAAGAGGTAAAATGTATGAATAAATTGGTTAATATTTTGATGATTAGGAAAACATATTAGAAGAGGAAAGAAAACTAGATGAACTTGTGGCTTTGATTACAAGAAGAGAAAATAGAGGTAAGGGTAAATTTGAAGGGAAGTTACCCTTGAAGTGTTTTTTCTATAATAAGATTGGTCATTTTGTATCTAGATGTCCCACAAGGGTTCCTAAGCATAAACCTAAGTTTCATAGAACAGATTATTCTATTGATAAGAGATGTTTTTATGCAAGTGAAGGTGGTGTAGTCAGATTTGATCATAACACCCCAAAATTGATCATTGGAATAGGTTCAATTTATCTTGATGTAAAAAATAATACTAATAATGTATTGCTTATTGATGGACTTAAGAACAATTTATTGAGTGTTGGACATCTTGCAGACAATTGATATCATTTTAAGTTCAATGATTGGAAACATACTATCAAAAATTAGTCAAGAGAGTTGATCACATCAGGTACAAAGTCAAGAGGTAATGTGTTTGAATTGAAGTACTACAAATGATACTTATTTTGTTGCGAAGGTTGATGATAGTTGGTTATGACATTGAAGGTTTTTAATATAAATTTTGATAACATTGTGGAAGCAAGTATAAAAAATTTAGTTAGAGATTTACCAAAAATTGTGCAACCATCTTACACCATGTGTAGAGAGTGTGTGATGGGGAAACAAACTAGAAACATTTTGTAGACAAACTCTTACTCCGCAAAGGGGAGGTTGGATCTGGTGCATACATATCTCTGTGATCCTACAAGAACAAGATCATACTATGGAGAAAGGTATTTTATACTCTTTCTCCATGACTATTCTAGGATGATTTGGGTTGCATTTCTTAAAAAAATGTCAGAAAAAATTGATAATTTTAATACTTTCAAAGAAAAACATGAGAATGAATCAATGATGCAGAGGGTTTAGGGCTCTAGTGATTTATTTCCCCAAAGTACTCCCAATCTCTCCTAACCATCCAATGGTTATCTCTCCTTGTGTTTTTATCCAATATGGATCTCCAAGATCCTCACTATCAACTTCTCCTCCAAGGTATAGTTGATTTGTTGAAGATTCCAACACTTCTAGGTCCAACTAGTCCAACTAGCTCTTCAATTACCTAGGCTTATTCACTAGATTTCCTCCTAGAATCCAAAGCCATTGCTTAGGATCTTCCCACACATCCACTTAGGCTCTTGTCTATGTTCTTGGCCCATTCAAAGGTCTTTATAAACCTTTCCCACAATTCTGGATACTTTACCATTCCAATTGGTGTCAAATTCACTAGGAGGCCTAATTGTCTTGTTTCCTAGTAGGTACAATTTAACAATTTTTGGGCTTAAGATCCTCAAATCCTCCAAAAAAACTCATAGAAGACCCTTAAAATATTCAAGGTATCCATCAACCCTATCATAATTCAAAATCCTATCTTCTAAATACACCCAAAACCCTAGTTTCTATCAGGCCCTAAATTTTAGCCTACTAATTAGGCCTCTGGACCAGTCTTGACCAATTGCCACCAAACTGATCTTCAAAATTTGTTTCACTTCCTCCCACTTTTTAATCCTTCAAGGAGACTATCTTGGGCTTCTGCAAATTCCTCTAAGTATTTTCTTCAAGATCATGGGTGCTCGAACCAAATCCATCTTCACCCTGTCCAGGCTCACCTGTTCCCAACAGTCAGCCATATGGCTTCAAACTTGGTCTATAAACCTCATCACAACAAAAAAAATGAAAGAAAAAACCTTATGTATAGAATATAAACTTTCATCCCCTATGGTTTTAGTTATTTCCACAAGTGGATGCTTAGGTTAGAGCCATTTTGGGCACTGTGACTCTGCAAATGGAATTACAGACCAGTGACCTTAAAATTAATGTAACTCTATACTCTGATAACTTCAAAGAAATATAAAGTATGAAAAAGAAAGATAACATGAAACAATACACCCTCATGGGGTCCTATCTCCTTTCCCAATCCATACACAGTCATATAGAATGCAGAAGGCACTATGAATCACACGAATACAATCACAAGCATCTGTATAGAAGTACAAAAAACAAGTTGTACTATCCAAAATTTCATTAACCCCTCCGAATCATAAAATCCATGCTCATATACCAAGCATGATCAGTTAAAACCACTCTAACATCATTTTACAACTTCTTGTTAAGAAGTTGCAATAGTTGCTCGAGCAACTTTTCAATGATGCTAGCAACTTTTTCATTTTGTGCATTTTGAGTTCTTTTGTCAACTCGATGGTCATGGTTGACTTCTATGACCATAATTAGGACATTAAGGATCCTAAGACACACCCTAACCCCAAGATGCACAAAAATAATACATTTTTTCTTTCTAGGTCAAAATGACCACAATATCCTTCATGAGCTCATTTGGCTCTTACAACATGGAAATGACCTCAAATTGGATCCAACCTAGTGGACCTTATTTTCACTCACACAAAACACATAAAATAACCCTAAATCATACCAAACACACCAAAATGGGAGGTTATTTGCACCATACTCTCCTGGGACAAAGGACTCAAGTCCCTTGAGTTAGGAGGTCTTTAATGGTGACCCCATGCTTCAGAATGTCCATCTCTATCATCTAAGTCACTTCAAATTTAGGTAGTCCCTGCCACTTAACTAGATAATCCTTGTAGATACCCTTCCTTGTCTTTTTGATCACCTTAGTATCAAGTATATAGTCTAATTGCAGTGGGATTGGGTTTGGAAAATCCTTCGCCCAATCATCATCTCTGAGATCTGTAAGAGTGGTTTTACCTATGTCTAGAGATGGTCCCTTATAGGGATACAGGTTACAAATATTAAAGATTGGTGAAATGCCCAAATCAGGAGGCAATTCCACTTCATATGAATTCTTTCCTACTTGTGCAATATTTTCAAGGGTCCTATCTTCTTCATGAGTAACTTTGTAGGTTGTCCCTTGGGTAGTATTTCCTTTTTGAGATAAGCAAGGACCAAGTCCCCCACCTTGAACTCTAATTCCCTTCTTGTCTGATATACCTTGGCCTTATACTTCTCCACTTGTTTTTGTAGAGTCTTATTTACTTGGTCATGAAGTTCTTTCACTGACTTATTTCCAATTTAACTTCTCTCCACCATATGTTTTCATGACCTTTTAGCTTTGTCTTTGTAAACCAAACTCTATATCAGGATCTTCTATTTCTTCATACTCAAAGTATTCATCCATCTCATTAATCCAATCGATCAACTATTCTAGCCTAAGGCTTCTAACAAATGTAGAAACTTCTATCTTAGGTATTTTCCCAATTTTAGATATAGGTCTCATATATCTAGCCTCCTCTAGATCTATGGAATCTTCTATAGCTACTTTAAAATAAAACTCTTCTTCAGATTCTTCACCATTATCTCAGTGTTCTTTAGATGCATTCTTTCTTTACAACTCTTCTTGCAGATCTTGTACGTGCTTCTGCAAACCTTGGAAATCTTCAAGATTGAACTCTACCTTAGGTTCTTCTTCTGTGATCTCGCAGGTTTTCATTACAGGAATCTTTGATCCACAAATCTCTAGTGAGTGAAACTTTTCTATGATACCATATGATGTAGTCAAGATCGGAGGGTCCAAGAATGGGCTGTCCAAACTTTTAGCCAACAACCATAAAAATATAAACAAACAATAACACAGAAATATATTCAAAATTCAGCTTTATATTATCACAGATAATTGATTACATCAAACATGCTGAGTTGTAAGGCCTTCACGGTTATGGATAAATATAAATAAATCACACTAAGATCTATCACCAAGATATTCTGCAAGCATTAGGCCATTTACCTTCTTTTAAGACATACAAATCCTTACCCAACTTCTTAGATCTAACATTGAGACCCCAACTCAAATATGATTTTGTAAGCTAAGAACGGAATACAATTTAAACACAAGAGGAAACCAACATGTAAGCCTATAAGATCCACAAAATCTAACATTGGAGAAGCCAATGACCCAAATTTAGGTCTACCCTTTCCCCAATGAGAGATGAAAATTAAATGATGTGACCCAAATTAAATATACATGGTCGGCCTCAAGATATAACAAACTAGAACCTAGTTGGTGAGAATACCATTGAGCCAACCAAACCTACTAGGAGAAACAACTGAGAAAAAAGCACAAACCAATAAGTCAGCAATAGTAATCAAGTCACTAGTACTGATTGAGTGCCAATTAATACCACTGAGCTTAGTAACCGAGTCTACCAACCACTGATCAATAGGAAACTGAGAAACTGAGTACTCAACTGAGGACAACTCTAATCTACCAAACTCCAAAATCAAACTTTTTTTGATACAAGATTTCCAAGAATCCTCGAATGCTCTTGCATCACTTATGCAACACACAAGAACTTCAAGGTACATTAGATGCATTTGAAATTTTCATTCCTGATTGAAGATCTAGAGGAAGAATTCTACATTAAGCAGCCTGATGGCTTTCCTTTGAAAAATAAAGAAGACATTAGTGTATGGAATCAAACAAGCACATAGAGCATGGTATGCTCAGTTAGTTAGGTATTTACTACACCTTGGTTTCATAAAAGGTAGTGTAGACAATAATTTGTATTTGAGAACTAGAGAAGATGGAATCTTTATTGTTGAAGTCTTTGTATAAGATATTATTTTTGTGTGAAATGATGAAATGAGAAAGAAATTTTATGAGGAAATGAATTTTTTCCTTGGTTTGAAAATTCCTCAAGATAAGCATGGTATTTTCATCTCTCAAACTAATCATCTTAAGGAATTGTTGAAAAAGTTTGGAATGGAAGATTGTAAACCTGTTGGAACACCTATAGTTAATGGTTGCAAGCTTACTACTAATAATGAATCTCAGAGTGTTTTTAGACAAATTACAGATCCATTATTGGAGGCTTACAATATATAACTCACACTAGACTAGACATTGATAATGCAGTTGGAATTGCTGTGAGGTTTCAAGAAATTCCTAAAGATACTCATCTTTCTGCAGTTAAGAGAATATTCAGATATTTGAAAGGAACTTTGGAATATGGTTTATGGTATGAAAAATCTGATAATTTTACTTTGCATGCTTATACTGATGTTGATTGGGTAGGAAGTGTTGACGACAGAAAGAAAAAATTGGTGGTGCATTTTTTCTTGGAAAGTGATGTAAGTTTTCCAATGGGCTTGCTTGCACAACCAACTAAGAAGATCTTCTTTATCTTCTTCAAGGATCCTAATATCCTCTAGGAGCTTATTAGGCTTAGATCATTAACTAAGTCCTAATCTTAATCTCCTCTAAGAGTCTCCACTTGTGCTTCACCCTTTTGAAATATTAACACCTTATAGATAGTTCAAGTCACCACTTCTCCAACTTACACTTAGAAGAGTCTAAGTGTCAAATTCCATACTAATCTTCATGAATCACTTGTAGGGGTGTCCAACACCATGTAGAAATTGAATTTGAACAAATTATAATCCATCTTGAGGAATGTCCCTTCAATTTTCAATCGAGTTCAAGTTTGTGTCTCCAAGAGGCCTAATTAGGCTTATCTCCTTGTATCCCTACACAGTGTGTTTTTCTCAATTTTTGCAAAACTTTTCCAAAGAATTAAAAAATTTAAGACCATATATAGATACCCTTTTATACTTTACAAATGATTTTTTAGGTCTTAGACCCCTAATTCATCCATACATAGGGTTCCTATAAACTAGGTCTTATAGGGCTAATAGGCCTAAAAACTAGAACAGTCTGCAACACAATGTAAAACTCACTCAAAACTTGTCTTCACTATTTGGCATGAGGTCAACCAATGTAGCATGTCAAGGTAACACTAAACCCTAACTGTACATGTACTTGGATCATATAGTTTTTTAGAATAATAAACAGAAAAATGCAAATATAAACACACAGAAGAGAACACAATGACATAGAGATTTAACGTGGTTCAACCAATCCTTGGGCTACGTCCACCAACAATGAGTCCAATGTCTTTATTATTATCCAGTGATTACAATTAGAAACTTCCAACTCAATACTAACATAGGAAGCTACGAAAATCCCCCATCCAATGAAATCTAGAAACCCTAAGCCATTTTCACAAGTATTTTTGACCTAACCTAATTAGGGCAAAATATACTCTGACTAATAGAAAATTGATGGCCAACCCTTTACAATATTATTAAGTTGTTGCTGGCACTACCCCTCAACCCCACCCTAGGGCACTACCCCAAAGGGCCCCCACAAGAGGTGCTGCCCCTTGACCCCATCATGGGCTCTGCCCCTTGACCCCACCTAGGGTGCTGCTCAAGGGCCCTGCAAGGAGCTCTGCCCCTTGACCCCAAGCTTAGGGGCCCTGCCCCCAATCCCCTGTAGATAAGTCTGGGGGGAAACCACACTGAAATAAAATAATTCTAATTAGGATCCACATACATAACACCTAGAATGTCAAGGTAACACTAAACCCTAACTATACATGTACTTGGATCGTACAGTACCCTCCTCCCCTGCTCATGAAAACTCACTGTTACTCCTCCAAACCTCTAATTGGACAGTACATGCTCGCCTAGGGCTTGGAGCTAAAAATAGAAACTTGCACTTCTAAGACTCATAACTCTACAATTATGTACATTAATGACTCCCCTACCATTTCCATCTACCTCAGGTGTTTCCCATGGTTAGATTTCATGGGGGAGCCATGACTTGACTGACTGGTCACAAGAGGACCAGTAAACCTCCTAGTTACAAAACAATTTACCTATGACTGTATACTAACTCTAATAAAATAACTTACTAAATTAAAAGTATCTCTAATCCTCCTAAGAATACAAAATGATCATTAGTTTCAAGGTATCAATCCATCCAATGTGAGTGTCAACACAAAATGCTCGGGATTACTGAAAACTTAGAATTTGCAGAGTTCTATTCACTTCTAACTTCTTGCATTCAAAAACTAACTTCTTGATTTGAGTCTCCCATACACTAGATTCCTTCTTCCACCATTTTAGGTCCTTCTTGGTTGATTCTACACTCCTATTTTGAAGGAGAATCCAATGTAGGCATATTGCATGAAACATTTGCAATTATTGCAAATGTTGTCATGACAACAAAATAGCAAATTTTGGCATCTTTTCAATTATGTCTCCTCCCTTCATTTTAGGACCTCTATCCTCTCTATTTCAAGGATCCAAGATCATTAAAGACCCTTTGGCATCTCTATGTCCTCATTTATGAGATTAGGACACATTCAAGACTCTAATCCATCAACTAAAAACTAAGGCTAAGAATGTGAAAACTAAAAACAATGGCTATTTATGTGACCTTAGTCCTAATGACTAAGTCACTTAACCTACATTGCAAATACTTAATAAGGTCAAAAAATAACTAACCTATCTTGACTTGGCTAATGTCAAGTACAAGCCAAAAATGAACAAACATGGAGGATAGCCTAGGTACTCCTGCACCATCCTCCTCAAAACAAAAAGATCAATCTACCCTTGGATTGAGGATTCCTAGATCAATCCCCATCTTCTTGAACTCTTATTCTTTGACCCATATTGCATTTGCATTTGTTTGATCATGTCTTTTGATCAAGTTCTCATTATACTCTTTGGTTCTGGTCTTCTGGTACACTCTTGTATCTAGTATGTTGTTAGCTCCTATGACTATAGCAGAGGGTAATTGTAGCTCCTCCACATCTTTGATTACTTCTTGAAGACTCTGATCCAAGTCTTGCTCTTGTCCTTTATAGTGGACAAAGTCTGCAATGTTGAAGATAGGTGATAGTCCACTGTCTTCCATGAGTTCAACTTTGAATGCATTATCCCCATACTTAGCCATGATAGGAAAAAGGCCTATCCTTCTCATCTACAACTTGAGAGGGACTCCCATCTACAATCTTGATTTGTTGAGATGTACCATCACCATGCCACCCACATTAAACTCAACTATCCTCCTACTTTCATCAACCTTTGCCTTATGTTTCAAGGTGTCCTCTGTCAAGGTCTTCCAGATTGTATCATGTATCTCTTGCATGGCTTGACAAAAATTATCTACATATCCACTTTCTTTCACTCCATACTTCATGTCTCTCAACTCATAGACTCTGCTAGGATGTAATCCATACACCACCTCAAAGGGGCTCTTCCCTATTGTCCTATTGATGGTGTCATTGTAGGCATACTCAGCCTATCCAATCAATTGATCCCATTTTTATCCATACTCCTTTGTTAAGCACCTTAGTAGATTTCCAAGGCTTATATTCACCACTTTGGTCTGTCCATTAGTTTGAGGATGGTAGGTAGATCCAAAGGATAAATTAGTGCCTAGTCTTTGCGAAAGAGTCTTCCAAAATGATTCATAAATTTGGTGTCTCTATTAGACACAATGCTCTGAGGTAACCCATGGATTCTTACTATCTCTTTGAAGAATAGAGAAGCTATTTGGCTGGCATCATTAGTGGTCTTGCATGGCACAAAGTGATCCATTTTACTAAACCTATCCACAACTACATACACACTATCCATGTCTTGTCTTGTCTTGGGTAACCCAACTACAAAATCCATGATAAAGTAATCCCATGGTCTAGTAGGAATAGGTAGGGGTTGATAAAGGCCATCATTTGATGAAGTACCCTTGGCTCTTTGACACACTATACAACTCTCCAAATACCTTTTAACATCAATATTCATCCTTGGCCAATAGTAGAACCTTTGAACTAGTTCTTGTGTCTTTGTGATCCCAAAGTGACCACTCAGTGCACCATTGTGCTTCTGTTGGTTCATGTTCTCCCTAATGGAACCTCTAGGGACACATAGCTTATTTCCTTTAAACAAAAGCTTACTTTGCAAAGTATATTTAACATACTCACTATGGAAATGGTTCTTGTATTCAACACATACCTTGTAAATGTCTGCAAAATCCTCATCATCAGCATATAGATCCTTGAAGTGATCTATTCCCATGCTCTTTAACTGAATCTCTTGGATGGTAAGAGCTCTTCTTGAAAATGTATTGGAAACTTTATTGAGGACACCTTTCTTATGTTTGATGTTAAAGGTGTAAGCTTGTAGGTACTCAACCCACTTCATGTGCTTGTGGTTCAACTTCTCTTAAGAATTCAGGAAACTTAAGGCTTGATTATCCTAATAAACAATGAACTCCTTGGGAAGAAAGTAGTGCCTTCACTTTCTCAAGGCTTGAACCAATGCATACAACTCAAGGTCATAAGAAGAATACTTCTTCTTTGCTTCACTTAACTTCTCAGAATGAAATGCTATTGGTCTACCCTCTTGGCTTAGGACAACCCCAATAGCTATGTCGCTTGCATCATGTTCAATTGTGAAAAGCTTCTCAAAGCTTGGAAATACTAACACTAGTTGGGTAGCAATCTTTTCCTTCAGCAACTCAAAGCTCTTAGTGGCTTGTTCATTCCATATGAATTTGGTCTTCATTCTTCCTTTGATTGTGTCCAACATTGAGCACAAATAGAACTAAATTGCCTTATGAACTTGCTATAATAATGAGCAAGGCCATGAAAACTCCTTACCTCTATTTCTATCCTTGGATTAGGTCAATTCATGATGGCTTCTACCTTACTCTTGTCCATTTTTAGATTGCCATGAGATAGAACAAATCGTAGGTACACTAGCTCTATTTTTATGAACTCACACTTATACAAGTTAATCATTAACTTCTCTTCATGTAGCCTCTTAAGGAATAACTATGCATTCTTTAGATGTTCCTCTCTTGTCTTTCTAAAGATGAGTATATCATCCAAGTATACCACTACAAACTTGCCAATATGATCCTTGAGTACTTCATTCATCAACCTCATAAAAGTTGATGGAGCATTTGATAAGACAACTGGCATGACTAGCCATTCATACAACCCTTCAATGGTCTTGAAGGTTGTCTTCCACTCATCTCCTTCATTCACCCTTATCTGGTGATAGCCACTTTTTAAATCTATCTTGGTGAAGTACCTTTCACCTCCTAGACAATCCATCAACTCTTCAATCCTAGGGATAGGGAACCTATATCTGATACTGATCCTATTAATGGCTCTGGAGTCAGTACATAATCTCCAAGTACCTCCTTTCTTAGGGCCAAGACTATGGGTACTGTGCGTGTGATAATGGGTACCTGTCGGAATGACACAAACACTTCAATAGATCATTGTTTTAGAAACATGGGGTTAGTAAAAGCATGAAAATCACATAAAACCCTCTAAAAGTGATCTATTGCCTTCTAACCTAGGAAGAGTATGACTACCAACATATCAGCCCTCAGAATATGTTGATGAAACAGTGACCAATACAACCTAGGTACGAAGGATTTGAATTAAAATGAGCTAAAATGGTGAAACAAGCATGCAAACTAGTTATGAAAGATGGAATAACACTAGCAATTAGTATTTGAAATGAAATAGTATG
>MU227009.1:34459-45680 GCA_018584345.1 Thuja plicata
TATATATATATATATATATGAATTGGGTGTTGTTGAGAAGACAATAAATTATAGTGGCAATTATTCTCCAACACTTCCAATCTCTACTATAATAAAATAGTATTTATTTCTATTTGATCTTACAATTCCCAACAGTAAACTGGGCCAAAACAAATCCATTCCCAACATGAGAGACCCCAATGTTGCATCTCACCCTCCCAAAGTGAAACCCTTTCCAAAGGACCCCAAATCTCTTTCGGATAACGTGGACTCGCTAAGCAATGCATTTGTACATAATACTTATCCTAAGGTGAACAATAATGACATGACCTTGCCTGGTATCCAAGGTTTTCCAAATGCTAGTACTCTAAACTTTGGTCATGATTCTCAAGCTCCTCATTCTAAGCATAGGACACAAAATACCCAACATATAGCCTTGGAGAGAATTAGGAAAAACTCTAATCCTAGATTCAGAAGCAACAACTTCTCCAAAAGTGGAGTGAATACTTGTCCCCCAACTCCAGCCCCAAACGAGAACTCTTTTGAAGATTCACCCAATGTCCCCTCTCTCTTGGAGAAGGATGGCCCTGTGGGTGATAATGCCCCTAAGGTTGTTGGTGCACTGGAGAAATCTGGTGGTAGGGTTGATTTGAAGGCTACCAACTCCCATGTTTTGGTATCCAGTGACAACTTGGAAGCTCTTAAATTGGCATATGATAATGAAGATAAGCTCTTTAATTTTACCCTGATGGTTATCTCTGCTCCCCCTTGACCTCATCAATGTTTTAGGTCCAACCTTGACATAACCCCAATGGTGTCATCCTCACCCCGACGTCAGGGTCAATTGATGAATCCAAGAAGGTTTCTGGTGACGAGAAGTTAGAAGGAGAGATTAATGAACTAATAATTGTACCATACAAGAGTGCTCAAGAGGAGCATAAGGCTTTTGTGTTCAAGGCTCAAAAAAAGAAAAGGAGGTTGAGAAGTAAGAATGTTCAAAAAGAGAATGATGCCACATAAAATGCCATGGATGTATCAAAAATATTGTTAGAAAGAAAAGGGGTAGGCTTGTGGGTTCCTCAAACAATAATAAAGGCACTAAGCCCCTAGGAAGCAACTGTCAAGCTGTTACAAGAATTTTAAAACCCCAATGGAAACAAAAACTTGATTGTGATTATGGAGCAAAAATGTGCATCTTGGAATGTCAGAGGGCTTGAATCTCTGACAGAAAATACATTGTAAAAAGGTTCCTCATTATGAACAAGGATATAGACATACTCATGCTCCAAGAAACTAAGGTTGTAGGGTTCTCCCTAGATATCAATCTTAAATGCATTTGAAAAGATGCTAGATATTTTACCCCTAAGCATCAGAAAGGTAAAGGGGGAGCGACTATCCTAGTTGGACCTAAATGGAGCAAACATATTTCAAGATGGGGTTGCCCCCCTTGCAACAAATTGGCCTGGATCACATTTAACATTAATGGAGAGGAACTTGGTTTGTCCATTGTTTATGCAACTAATGATCATAGGGAAATAACTAATCTATGGAAATAGATGTTCCATTTGGAGACAATTCCATGGATAATTGGGGGGGACTTCAACATGGTTGAAGGGCCCCATGATAAGGTTGGTGGCAACAAATTTGATTGGAAAGGGAATGAAAATTATTTCTGGTATAAGATGATCAATAATCACAAGTTGTTTGACCCACTAGCAGGGAATAAGACTGGGCACAAGGGAATTTGGCATACTTTGTCCAATATCCAAAATGGGGAGAGGAGAATCTACTATAGATTGGACAGATTTTATGTCAACAAGAATACGTTCATCTTTAAAAAAGATGTCAATGATGTGACTGTGAAAGTTGTACCCTATACTCTATATTATCGTCACCCGGTTATTGGTAATATTTTCCAACTAGGGAGATCTAATAGTAAGGAGGGAAAGAAGAAAGGATTTGCCTTGAATATTATCATGTTGAAGGATGAGGATGTCCAAACAACGATCAATGCTATTAGAAGGTACAACAGGGGCATTGTGAAACATGAGAGTGCTATTAAGAGGTGGTGGCAGAATGTTAATAGTTGGAAAGCCCTCTTCCAAGTAGTTGGCAAAAAGAGAGCAAACGATAACAAGAGATTGGAATCCGATCTGCATGAAAACCTTTGTATGGCTGAAGAATATATTCAAGATAACCCTTCCAATATTGATGCTAAGGAGGCTGTGGCCCAGTCTAGAGGTGCTCTCAGGAAGCTTCAAAATCACAAGATCCAGGGAGCCAAACTCAGAGCTAGGATCAACCGGGTTAGCCACAAGGATAAGGGCTCCAGATTCTTGTTTCAAATCCTCAAAACTAAGGAGGCCAGAGACAAAACTGAATGTCTTTAGGAAGATGGGAAAGCTATCAATTCTCAATAAGATATTCTTCAGGCATTTGCTGCCAATTATACTAAACTATTCACTTCTGAAGGTATTGGCCATGAAATGGAGATTGGTAAATCCAAGATTGACAATATCATTCCCAATAAAGTCTTTCTTGAAGAGGCAACCTTTTTAGACAAATCTATAAGTTTGGAAAAGATAAACAATGTCATCATGAAACTTAGAAATGAAAAGCCCCCCAGGCCAGATGGTGTCCCTGTGGAGTTTTATAAAGGTCCAACGTCCATTGGATTTGTGAAGAATTACTATATGTCTATTCAGAAGCAATTAATATGATCTCTCTTGGTTCAGATATTAATTAAAAAATGATTAAACTTATTCCTAAAGATGGAGATAAAACCCTTGATTAAGAATTGGAAGCCCATTACACTATTGAACATCTCTTACAAAATCTTGGCCAAAATATTTGCAATCAAGCTAGAAGACGTATTACCCCATGTGGTTAACCCAACCCAAACCGACTTTGTGAAGGGGCAATATATCTTGGAGAATTTGATCACTTGCTGGGAGGCTATGGATTGGGCCAAAGACTCCAGTTAGTAGGTTTGCATGTTACTATTAGACCATGAGAAAGCATATGAAAAAATTGAATGGAAGTATATTTTAATGATGCTCAAGAGCCTTGGATTCCCCAATCTCTTCTGTCAGATAATCCAAACTCTTATGAATGATGCTAATGCCTAGGTGTAAGTCAATGGAATGAGATCTAAATCCTCTACACTTTTTAGATCTATAAGACAAGGATGTCCCTTGGCCCCCTAATCTAAATGAGATGTGGAATTGGATAAAGGTTAAAATTGAGCCGATGATGGGCCAAAAGATTTTATCTTCTTATACAATCTACTATGCCTCTGCTTGGTTGTTTAATTAGTCTCACATTATTTATATCTAGAAGAGAATCAGAGACTTTCTGGTCAGATGGAAAAGGTATCAACAAGAGACATGCATTAATTGGAAATGGTGCACTATGGTTAAAGGAGGTTGTGGATTGGGGCTGAAAGATTTGAAGATACAGGGCATTACTCTCGGGGGAAATGAATTGCTAAATCCACATCAAGAGAGGAATCATGGAAGGTGCTAATTAGAAATAATGTTGCAAGGGGCAGTCCAATTAAGACCTCTTCATGGAAGGGATTGCATATTAATGATTTAATGTGAGGTAACTTTGCCATCAAAGTTTTAGGATTTAATGTTTTCAAGGCTATATGGAAAAGTTGGGATCATGTTAGAAAGATGGTTTCTAACAATAGTTATATAAATGAAAACAAGATGATTTGCGGTGAAAAATCATTTTGGTGGAATTTGAATCATGGAGATAAACCCGAGCCACTAATCCAGGGATGCTCAACTCGGACTTGGGCAAGCAAAGGCATTAAACAATTCTCAGATGTCATATTGGAAGGAAGATTGATTAGTTTGTAGGATCTGTGGAGCAAGTTTGACATACCACAGACTCAATGGAGAACCTTCTTTTTGGTGAGGGAAGCATACAGTAGGTTGGATCTTCCCAAGAACTATGTTCATAACAATGAGAGACTACCAAACTTAAAATGGCTTGATGGTACCACTTTGCCTAACACCAAAGCCAAGCATATTTATAAACTTCTTACAGATGACCATGATATTTTTTACCACCTTAATACCACTTGGAACTTGAACCTGGATGATGATGATTAGAACAAGATGCTTTTGAACCTATGATGATGATTAGAGCAAGATGCTTTTGAACCTATGGCATAGACCTACTGAGCCTAAAAAATCTTGCTTCATGTGGTGTTTCCTCCTTCATAAATTGTCGGTTAAAAACCCGATGGGGAACCTAATATTTGTTCATTCTGCAAATGTTGTGAATCCATTAAGCATATCTTCTTTGATTGTTTTTTTGCCAAGGAAGTTTGGGGGATATTTGGTTTGTACTTGCACTCTAATTTCAGTTTGCTTCATGTCAATGCTAGAAAATTCTTTAGCCTTAGAAATAGCAGCAATTTTTTGGGGTCTATTCTTTTTGTTGAAATCTTATGGTCCATTTGAAAAATGCGTAATGATGACATCTTCAATAGTTGAGTTAGGTACCTTACGGAGTCTCTTCAAAGACTCATTTATCACAATATTTCCATGCAGGTTTCTCTTGTCATGAAGATAGATGAGGGCAAGTTCCTAGACCTATTGAATGATGGGGAAACCAAGATGCTCAAGAGGGAGATAGCCTATGGTTACACATCAGAAAAAACATCCTTTGAGCAGGTAGTGGGCAATCTCAAAAAGCAACTGAATGAATTGACGGAGAAAGTAAGGCAAGACAGTGCAATACCTATTCCAACTACTCTGATCATTGCCATACCTCCACTTACCATACCACACCAACCTAGAGCTGTAGCACCAATGCACCCCTACAGTAACTTCATCCAAAATGGCATTGAAATGGATGGAAGGGAACCATGGATGGGCTTTGGTAGAGAGAAAGGACAATGAAATCTAAACACTGATACCTCTGATTTTGTAACTTAACATTACTGGTTTACCTCTAGATGGTTTAGCATAGCATATTTTAAATGTATATCCGTAAACTGATCTAATCATGAGCCTATTGTGTTGTCATGGTGTCCGTGCACATACAAACTCTGATATGATGTAATGGTTACTTGAATTATACTTAATAGAAAAAAAGTATACTGAAATATAACTCTCACATAAACATGTACTAAGTTAGCACCCCACGGGTAGTGGAAAAGTGCGGAGTCAACAATTTGATTTTTGACAATTTAAATTTTACGTTAATTTGCACCTTGAAAGATTGTTACCACATGCTACGAAAATGATATGAGGCAAGGAATGTCATATCTTAAGATTAAGGATGGATATATGGAATTATGGGCTAATAAATGATGCAACTATGTAGGAAGAACTATAGATGGGATAGGAATAGTGAAAATGTGTAAAAGTGGAAGTAGACGAGGGTGGACACGGATAAGAAAAGGAGCCAAACTTAGTGCAAAAAGGTGTGCCACAAAAATTGTATTAAGACATTTTGTCAAAATGGGCCCAAAGCTACATGAGATTGACATAGGTGTGCACATTTCACAATTAAATAGATATATAAATGTCATACAATTTTCATTTTCCGTCCATATTTTTATGAAATTATACCAATTTGATACAGTATTCATGATTACTCTTTAAGAATTTTGTAAATTTATGAGAGCAAAATTTCATTTAGATTCGTAAAAAAATTATTTCAACATCTAAAGAAACTTAAAATAGCTATCACATTATATGATTCAATCATAATTTTAATTTTAATTTTGCATTAGATTCAAATCATTAAACTCAATTTAATATATTGAAATTAGAATAAATATCACAATTCCCTGCCAAATAAAGATAAACTGGTCTTAAGAAAAAAAGAAAAGGATAAGGAAACGAGTAGATTAGGCTACGAGAGTGATGCACCATATCTGTGTAATTTTGTGACCAGCTAATTATTTTGTGACACCAAAGGTTTACACATCTTTGGCCAAAACTTCAATAAACAAACCCATGGAAAGAAGTCTGCAAGTAAATAAATAAACTTATCCAGACAACAATATAACAAGTGAAAACAAATGTGTTTGAAGAATTTGCAACCACATTATTTTAGTGAGATTGTTAATGAAAAGCCCATAAAAAGATCCATTTCATTTCTTCCACGAGGTGCTTATACATAAAATTCCCGTGTTGATTAATTTGTGACATAGAAGATCGCCCATTCTAGATTGGTGCACTTTCATTCCTAAAGCAATAAAAACTATAGAGCTTTTTTTATTACTAGAAAGCAAGTATTTCTACACAAACAAAAATTGCAATGAACCAGTATGATTGTCAATACAGTATCTTGGAAACAAGACCTTGTAATCTATAATCCTGTTTTGTCATCCATGCTTGCATTCTCGGCTCTACCAGGGTATTGCTCATCAAAATCTGTAATCTTCTTCAAAGGGAAGCATCAACTGCAGTAAGAAGGTGGCAATATCAGTCCATCTACATGGTAATCTGAAATGAAGTTCGAGCTATAGGTTCTCTAATACTACACCACCAGTAATAATATGCTTTATTCCAAACCACGGGCAGATTATGAATATTCAAGATCGATGAAATGATATTTGAATATCAAGCATTTGTAACCCATTGCAGGTATCATATATCAACCTCAGTCCAGTAAAATAGCATCATGTTTAAACTTTAAAGTTGTATTCCACACATTTCGGCAACATGGAAATCTTCTCCTGTTTTGCCAAAGTGGCTTATGGTTGAGGTATGAAATTGAGGCTTACTGCACAGAATCATCTGTCCATCTTCTCTTGATTTCAGATTTGGAACGAACCTCGAGTAGTTTCCCTTCATCACTATAATCCCTCTCCATCACAAGGTTTGTGCCATCCTTAGAATACCATCCAACACCAATGGTCAACAAGCCATCTTCCTTTGTGTCAACATAAGCTGTAATGCCACCAGGCAACCACAGAACCGTGACATCCTGCAAATCTAAGGCATCAGCATCAACAAAATGCACAGGAAATTCAGGAAGACTCCTCCTCTTCAGAGTTTCCATGCACAAGTACACATATGAAGGTCTTGTTTCAGATTTTCCTTCTTCCTCATCATCTAGGATAGCAGTAGCACTTATTTCAAACACCTTCCATAACCCAACAAGCTCTGTGGGTGAAATCCTTTTCTCATTTGAAATGGGATTTAATGAGCTTTCCTCTGTTTCACTGCCAGAAAATGATATATGAGAGAAGAAATCATGTAACAGAGAATTGAATTGCATATAAAAGCCACATGTTCTAGTTTGATTATGAGACTTACTTGTAGACAAAGCAAGAGATGTTGAATTGAATTAACCAATACACTTCACCGTGCATCTAAATCCAATATAATTTTGGCTAAGGTTTAACTTCATTTGGGAAAATTCAATTTTGATCTATATTATTTAACTGCTCATATGATGTCTTTCTCTAAGTTCCAGGGAGAGGGGATGCGGGGACACAGTTTCAGGAATGGCAACTTTTTTACGAATTTTGAGAGCAGGAGAACAGCAATTAAAATAACTTAAACTAAAAGTAGCTGAAATTTTGAAAGGCAAATACAACATGATGAAATTGCAATGACAATCCTCCCCCTTTTATCTTTTTAGAGGCTTTTGGGTAATTTTCCCTTAAAAAATTACCTTTTTATTTTTATGCACCAAATGAAGCAGGATGTCCAGTCTTTAAAAAATGGGGCATCTCCTTGAAGTCCACAAGTTCCCAAGTTGTCCAAGATGTCATGTGGACCTCCAAGGACACATCTTTGCGGAACACTATTTATATGTCTATGTTGCTTAAAAATATAACTATGTTTGCTCATCTGCACTGCATGTTTGCAATTCCTGTCCTCTAATTACAGTCGACAGATGCAATCCCATAACTAGGCTTGTTTCACTACCACTTCCATAACATATGTAGAAATGCATCTTGTTAATCAATCCATTTTGGTTTTGGTATTGTAAGAACATCATTCACAGATTAGAATATAATAAACTTTTTAAGAAAGAAGTAACTAGATAAATGCATCTATAGTATATACTATAATTCGGATTCCCTTTGCATTTCTGAATTAAGATATGCACCTTGTTAATTCCGAGCGGCTTGGCCCCATCCACTCTTCTTCATAAACAGCTAGTCTTAACACCTCTATTTCAGCACCTCCTTCCTTCAAAGCAATAGTGTGCACAAAACGCAATCTTTTGTGGCATCCTCTGACCAGGCACTGATTGGGAAAGAAGAATACGTGAAAGTAAATATTTGATGCAGACAACAATTTAAAAAACTGTCACAGTATGATAATATGAAATTTGAAAAGGATTATAAGCTCTGTATCTAGATTTTGCTAGTCTACAATAAGGTATTTGAATAATCTTGAATCTAAAGCTTTACACATACCTCAACACTAGGATGCAATATTTATAGACACGCGAAATATGTATTTTCAGTTTCTAATTGAAATAGTATCTTATAACGAATTAATCTGCATAATTAACAGATTCCCCAAATACAAACAGCATAAATTTGCTCAAAATACCTCCCATTTAAAGAAAGCCATACACAAAATTTAGTATCACATTATCGGCCAAATATGGGGAAGTTTAAAAACAAGGTTATTCAACAATGTCTAGGAAATATTTCTAAGAAAGATGTTTACCTGCTCAATCTTGTATGTTGGAGAAATATAGTACCTTGAGTCATCTGCTGATCCTTTAACATCCAACACTAAAGGGCCTCTAGAGTAGGAACCATCCTGTCACAAACAAAAAAGACCAGTAAACACTAATTATCTAAAATTTAATTTCAAATAATTTTTATGTAAAAATTCATGCAAGTGAATTGACTTTGTCACTTTGTGAATCAAGATGTTTTCAGACCATTAAATAAATCAGAGTGGAGGCATAACTTAATAAATCTCTTCCTCAGACCTTTTCTCTTACTGATTTCCTTTTCCATGTATAACAGATTTCACCTTTTGTCATAAAAATTTGGAAGTTCAGTATGCAATAAGGTACAAGAGCAGCCTCTGATGCTTGTAGGTTACCACATCCAAACTCACATTAGAAGACTTCAGTATTATGGTTGTCATGCTGATAAATGTCAACAGATGCAGATTGCAGTAAATAATGTGAGGGATAATCTGAATGGTTGTACTATATAATGTTAGAAAAAATCTGAATGAATGAAACCAGATTCTTAAGTTTATAACTTTATAAACGTCATTCTCTTTTGTAGTTGTTAGGATCAGCTAAGAATGTATATGACAGTTGGGCAGCAATTAAGCCGTTCCTTTTTCCACTTCTATAAAGATTGTGGCACTGATCAATTGTTAGTGATATGTCATTGGTGGCAATTGTAGGAAGCATCTAGGACTTTTTTTAAAGATTGTATGGGAGACTTTTAAGAAGGAACATGCTTTGGCTTGTATTGAACCTCTTTTCTGTTGCTGTATGGTGGTCTGAGTAGTTAAGTAACTCCGAGTAGACTTAAATTTCCACCAGGATCAGGCAATGTATTATATTCAAAATTTTAATCCCTAGTATTGAATGACTTGCCGATTGATCATATATAACCTGCACTTGAGGTGGTACCCAGTTTCTTGTGCATTTTCCATGAGAATTTACGTCTGAGGCACTTCCACAAGTTAGTTGTCAAGCATTTTTTACTCTGAGATGAGAGCACAATTTAATATATCCGCTTGTTTGAATTGATCCAAAGTTGGAAAGAATAGTGACCAATTTATTCCAAACCCTAAGGGTGTGTGTGGATTTAATATTGTGTATACTTGCTATTTATTTATTGGGAACCAATTATCAGTATATTGCTTTGGCTCCATAAGATATGGCTAGATTTGTCATTATTTTTTAAGAATGGTTAGAATTTTTCAAGATCTATGATAAGAGAGGAGTTACCCTCAATAATAAGCTTCAACTCCTTTAAAGCTTTCGTAAGCTTGAGATCACACATGGCTGTCACAATATCAACTCACCACCAGTTGGCTTCCCTTCAATGAACAAATATAGATGTATAAATCCAGCTCTTCCAAATGAGACATGGATACTTGATGAAAATTAACATACCAACTTAATAGGGACTCCCAGATAGACTAAACAACAAGGCTGAGTTTTGGAGTTGTGATCAATCTGCCATAGCAATCTGACATGCAGCTCTATCCTTTTTCTCTCTTTTTCCTGTCACAATGGTATGCAAGGAATGTTTCGCAGATTGATTTTCTTGTCAAGTATTCTATGGTTCATATCCTATCTGGTCCCTAAGTTTTGAACAAATGAATTGACGATCATAGCAAGCTCAGGGGAGATAGATTGTTGTATGCTCACTTCCAAATGATTAAATATCTGGTTAATGTTATGAATCCTTGCTATTTTTCTCCAAAACATATGCATACTCACCAAATTTGTTTGGCATAGCAACAATAATGATGTGCAGTTAGCATATTTTAAAGAACCTTGCCATCCTTCCCTTTGAAGGATATCTTGGGTGAGTATTTCCCATGCACTACCAGCTAGGAAGAGGCCATTATTTTTGGCCAAGCAAGGTTATGTCAAGTCGATGCAAGAGCATCCTGGGGATAGTGCAATCTAGCATCATACAAAAAAAATCCAGTGATCTACAGGCATAGTTGTTAGAAATAAAGTAATTCTCTTTGATCATTGGTCATGTTTGAGCTCAAATGAAGGCTTCTAAAGGCATCATAACAAGGAAAACTGTGTGAAGACAGCTAGGTGTGAAGGTTGTTCCTTAGTGTTCAATTTTAGATCAAAATATATGGCTTTTAATTTTTCTTATATAACCTCATTATATGTAATATATTTAATCACAAGATATATATATATATATATATATATATATATATATATATATATATGTTAATATCAATATTCTGCAGATTGTATAAGTGAGACTCGCATTGTTTGTTGTATATGCTTGTCTTCAATCAACCAGCAAACGAGTATCCTACATGCCTCTATATTATTATATCTCTTATATTTATACTCATTTGCTGGTTGATTGAAGACAAGCATATACAACAAACAATGCGAGTCTCACTTATACAATCTGCAGAATATTGATATTAACATAAATATAAGTGAGACTCGCATTGTTTGTTGTATATGCTTGTCTTCAATCAACCAGCAAATGAGTATAAATATAGGAGATATAATAATATAGAGGCATGTCTCCTTGAGGAGACATGACTCTATATAATTATGTCTC
>MU227009.1:80834-112115 GCA_018584345.1 Thuja plicata
AGCAACCATCAGGCACGGAGGAAAGATGAAATTCAAGTTTCAAGACTGATTCCAAGCAGGTGACAGCGGATCAATAAGAGGGCTCATGAACTTCTTTCCAGTCATGGGTGAAAATAAAGATCACTGACGCCACCAAGTGTAGAAGTCAAAGTGTTATTTTCTGCAGATGTTCCCACCCACTCATAGATTTGAAGATTTCCAGCACTTGGCAATCTAATGACAGAAAAATCTCTTTGATAAGAGATTGATGTAACAGGGGTCGTGTCTTGTCAGACACTTAGTTTATTTTTTATCATGCTTTCTGTAATATAGTTTTAACAAAATGCATGTAAAACATAAAATTGTAATTGCATATGTAATCAAAACATGCAAAGCAAAAATTTGCAATTACATATTTCATTGCATGTAATCAAATTACATAGGACTGTAATGTTGAATAGGTCAATTATAGGTTGTTAGTTGTTGAATAAGTCTCGATTAGTTGGGTTTCTCCCACTTTTTGCTCTCAGCCCCTCACCTATAAATAAAGGAGGGTGCTCATTGTAATTGGGAATCTTTATGCATAGCAAGAAAACTCTGGTGAGATTGTGCACGTACAAACTTTGCTTTCATTTGTGCAAGCTAACTTTGGGTGAATAAAAAGCAAGTTTTTTTCAATCTTTGAGTTGAGGGAGCTTGTGGATTTATTATTTGTGTTTCTATAAGGAGGATCTTGAACTTGATTTTGTATAGACTTTGCACTATAATTGTCAATTCGAGTTAGTTACAGTGAATACATAGTCTTTGAGCTGTGATTCATAATTTTATTAGAGATAGAGTAGAAGGTTCATATGCTTTAAGTCTTTGTGCTTATTCTATTGAAATCTTATAGTTTGAAATTATCGTGAGATAGTATAGAAGTCTGTGAGCTTATATATATATTTCGTAGTCTATTATCAACTAGTACGCTTAGCAATTTGAATTAATCTTTCAGTTAATTCTAAGTTTATTGGTATTATTGTTTCAACTAGTATCTGAGTTTCAAGTTAGATTCTAGTTGAGTTATTAGCAATAAGAAGGGTGCCTCCCCTAAGCTGAGAAGAGAGATTAATTCTCACGTACTGTGCCTAAATAGTTCATTTTGGAAGTAGTGTGCTTACGACTACTTACAAAATATTTAGCCAACATAGAGTATATTTCCGCAGGGCATGAGGTTGCTCGGGTGGTCGCACAGAGAGCTCGGGAGGAGATGGCTACCCGGTTGGAAGCAGTCGAGGGAGACTTGGCTCACCGTACACAGGAGTTGGCTAGCCATTAGGCAGATTGGGCAGCAGTGAGAGCTGAGATGGTGGCTCAGTTGGAGGCCAAAGAAGGTAGCTTTAGAGGCACGGTTGGCTGAGGAGAAATCCTCTTTTGAGCAGCAATTGGCGGAGGTCAGTGAAGAGAGGAGTGCTTTGCACCTTGGTCTGACATAGGCTTGGGAGGAATCTGATACGAAGGAGAAGGAGCTCCTAGAGGCAGCTATGATGGTGAAGACAGCCTTGGAGCATCGGATGGTTGCGGAGCAGGACTTGCAGGCGAGGACACAACAGGTCTATGAGCTACGCACTCGTTTGGCTTCTTCAGCGATGTAGTCAGCCTCTTCAGGGACGCTCCCTCAGCCCCCTTCTTCTTAGTCATCATTTTGTTATGTTTCATTGTATAAATTGTCTCCATTTTGTTGTAAGTCATCGGAGACGACTTGTTTTTTTAGGGGGATGATGTTGTCGGGAATAATGATAGGTTGTTGTGTCATTGGTATTCAGTTAGTCGGCCGAAGGATAGGTAGTTGGGGTACGGTTGTGACGGTTGGCATCGCACCACTTCAGTCTAGATATATTATATGTACTACCTTCGGGTATGGGCATGATAGTTTTACGAGTATTTGATATTACAGTGTTCATTTGTATACATGAGATTAATGAATTAATGGAAGAATTGGTTCTCTAGCATACATCTATTATGTTCTGTGTATTTAATTTTTGCATTTAACTAGTTTACCCAGTGAGGAAAACATGAATCACCAAGACTTCTCTGGAGGTCACCCATCCTAGTACTACTCCAACTCAAGAGCGCTTAATAACGGAGTTTCCTCCATGGTTAATCCCACTTTTCTTGCAATCCCATTTGCATCACCTCTGTGAGCATTACCTAGATGCAATGAGTGCTAAGTGTTCCATTCATTCTCATGAGAGATGGGTTCTTGTGAACCACCGCTCATGAAACATGGGTCAATGAGTTTGACTCAAAAACTACACAATCGAATCCTGGTAGCAATATCACAATTTGAATTGTCGTGGAAAATATCTCCTACCTATCTTCTTCCTGTTAGATTGGAATGTTGACTCCATAGTCCAATCACTCTATACATATTTGTCAAGAGAGTAAACCATTGCACTCCTAAGACCAGCTCTATATCTCCCATGTTGATAACATAGAAATCATCTTGCATCTTATGCTCCCCCTTAGTCAACTCCATTTGTGGAATCTTTTTATTACAAGGAAGAATTGTTCCACTTGCAACTGTAACATTAAACCATTCAAAGTCATTTGTATTCAACTCTATTTTAGTCACTAGCCCTTCACTAATATAGTTGTGAGTAGCCCCGCTATCAATAAGAATTGTCACCTTTTGTCCATGTACAACTCCTCTAGCATGGAAAGCATTATATCTAGGTACCTTTGATAGTGTTGCAAGTGTATCTCCTAGATGCTCTCCTCCTTGGTGCTCATGCTCAATCTCTTCCACAAATTTCTCGGGCTTAGGCTCGTCATTCTCAATATCCTCATCAAAAAATACCTCTATGTAATGTGTTTGTCCTTTCCCCAAACACCTATTCTCCAGTTGCCATGGATCTCTACATGTAAACATAGCTTTTTCCTTCGAAGTTTGTTCTTAGACACCTCTGTTTGATTTGGCTTCAAAGATATTACCTTGAGAGGTGGCATGTTCTTTTGAAAAGGACACTTTGGTAAAATAGGAGGTGCTTTCTTGGAATAGAATCTATCCTTAGTCATTGACTCCTCCAATGTTATGTCCCTAATGTAAAGATAATTTCTTGAGTGATTATGAAAACAAAGTTACAATATATAAGCAATTACAAGACGATTTTTCCATAAGAAACAATCCTAAACAAAAATCTAAAATAGAAACTATCACAAATAACTATACTAAACTAAAAGCTACTAAAAACAACTAAATGATCATTAAATACTCTAATACCTAACCCTATAGTGTGTGTATGGTTATGAGTAGTCAGCTTGTGACTACCCACAACCGTACGCACACTACAGGGTTAGGGACATAACATCCAAATTTAGAGCTCTCTTGACAACGTCTTGTAATGAACTTGGCTCAAATGCCCTTACTAGACCTTTGAGGGGTTCAGCTCGGCCTTCTACAAAAGGACTATTGAGTCTTCTTTCTGTGACATACAAATCATCACTACAAGCCTCTAAAATTCTACTACATAGTCTTCTACCTTATGCTCTTGTTTTGGTTGTGTTAACTCCTTGAAGAGAATTTTTGAATCCCTTCTATCAAACATCTTTGTCAATCTTGTCTTCCGAAGTGCTGATTGAATCATACCCTTGGGTTATCATACCTTGATACCATCATTTGTGCGTTATCCTTTCAACATGCAAGGTAGCAAATTTGATAGCCTCTTCTTCAAACATTGGATTCAAGGAGAAATACGTAGGAGAAAATTCTACTACATAGTCTTCTACCTTATGCTCTTTCTTTAGTTGTGGTCTCAATCCCTTCTATCAAACATCTCTGTCAATCTTGTCTTCCGAAGTGCTGATTGAGTCATACCCTTGGGTTATCATGATACCATCATTCATGTGTTATCCTTTCAACATGAAAGGTAGAAAATTTGATAGCCTCTTCTTCAAACATTGGATTCAAGGAGAAACATGTGTCTAATTTTTGCAACCAAGCCCTTGTTGAGGAGCTATCAAATCCCTCAAAATTCAGAATGGTGATCTTGCTCAAATAGTATTGAATGTCCTTCTCTTCATTCCTTCACCTCCTATGCCCATTCCTTGTCTTCATCTCATAGAACTTTGTGAAGGTCATATCTTTGTGTATGGCAATGCTTAAGGCATAGTATTCATCATTAAGGCTTGTCATTTCACCCTCCTGTTCAAGTGGCTTGTCCTCTCTGCTTGCTGCTCCTTTTTTCATAAATTTGGCCCTGAAAATTTTTGTATTGACTGAGGCCTTCTCACCACCAAAGTTGCTCCCTTCTGCTCCTTTTTGTATAGGTCTACCAACACTCAATCGCGAGTCCAAACCCCTTAGAAGTTGGACCATTTCCTCCATAGCATCTCTAATGTTGGTCTGCAACTCTTTGGTCTCCTTGAAGATGTAATGTACCGAAAGATGGAAGTCACCCAATGACAAGTCACCCGAGGGCAAATACCGGACAGAAATGTACCCAAGGGAAAATACCCAAGGGCAATGTACCCGACGATAACATACCTGAGGGCAAATACTCGACGGCAATGTACCTGAGGGCAAGTACCCAATGACAATGTACTCGAGGGCAAATAACCGACAGCAATGTAATTGAAGAAAAATCCCTTCGACACCTTCGACCTGTTGGAATCATTTGTCGTTGCACCAAAAGCTTGAACTACAAATGCCCGATACAAACGCCAGATTTAACCCGATCCACGAGAGGTGGTTAAGCCATGTCACGAATCTCCAAGGAGGTGTTGACCACCAAGTCAACAATCTCCCCCTCAGCACCCACTGAAGGGAGACTCGAACTCGTGACCCAAGGCTCTGATACCAATTGTTGGAATCATTTGTCGTTGCACCAAAAGCTCGAACTATTAATGCCCGATACAAACACCCAATTTAACCCAATCCACGAGAGGCACTTAAGCCATGTCACGAATCTCCAAGGAGGTGCTGACCACCAAGTCAACACGGCCCTCACCTCACTTCCACCCACACGGACTTGCCACTCCACACCATACGACACCCTTCAACACTCGGTCCCCTTCTGCTCCCCTCGGCACCCTTTGGCACTCGGTCCCCTTCATATCAATCGACACTCGACACCCTTCGGCACCCTTTGACTCTCCTTCAGCACACTTCAATACTCTTAATTGATAATGTATTATTGTTGATGAATAAAGTGTTAACAAAGAGCTCACACCATCAACCAGAATGAATCGCTAAGAACAGAGAAGTTGTATTTTCATATTATAACGATATATCTCGAGTTACATCAAATTTGCCTTCAAGTGAAGACTTCACAAATTTGGAGCGCAATGTGAAATACCAGAATGATATTTCCAACAGTAGACTAGGGTGGTTGCTAACCATCAAAATAACAATTATAGACTAGGGAGGGTCTTCCACCTTTGAAACTGCATACAAGACTCAATTCCAATTGGAATCGTGAATACACAAGAAAAGATAACTCCACGACGAATTCCTACAATGCCAACCATGGCCTTATAAAGAGCTCCAAGAAGTTTCCCGAAGGATTACAAATAGGCTGACATACTTTATTTATTATTTTATTATTTTGGCCCCCTTTTATTTTATAACTAAATTAATTAAATAAAGAAGTCCTTTATAATATTATTTAAATTTTGGGACCACTTAATTAATTTAAGTCACTTTATTAAAATTGGGGAAATTATAATCCTCCTAGCCCAAAGATTGCTTGCCCTCAATCAATCCGCAAACTGTCTACTGTCTGACAAGCTCTAGGATCCTGAACCATGCGCGAACACTAATAGCCATATTCACTAAAATCTCCATGCCGCAACATGACCACGTGCTCGCACTTGGATGTAGGCGAGAAGAGTAGATCTCCATCTCTTGACCATTCAATGTTGTTGACAATGCATACTCTGTGTTGATGATTCATCCTGTATCTGCAATAATATTATTGGCGGAGGAATTATCTACAATTGGATCCTTCATCGTGTTTCAATTGAAGTAACAACCTACATTGTCGTATGAAGTGTTTGGAAGTGTGCAGAATTACTTTTTTGTACGAGCAAAACATACTCCATAAGGGGAAGTCTCAATCACCGTACGGGTACCTTGTGTACATACAGTGAAGCCTAATTACCGTATGGGCACTTGGTCGTACAAGTGGAACATTTCCATTGGAGCCAAGTGTCGAAGGGAGCAGACGATTGAAGGCCGAAGGTGTCAGGGATTTCCCCTCGAGTATTTTCCCTTGGGCATTTCCACTGAGGTACATTTCCCTCGGGTATTTTCTCTTGGGTACTTTCCCCTTTGGTACATTGTCCTTGGGTACATTGCCCTTGGGTACTTTCCCCTTAGGTGCATTGTCCTTGGGTACATTGCCCTCGGGCATTTCCCCTCAGGTACATTGCCCTCGAGTATTTCCCCTCAGGTACATTGCCCTCAGGTACTTTCCCTCAGGTACATTGTCATCGGGTACTTGCCCTCGGGTGACTTGCCATTGGGTAACTCCCATTGTTTGGTACATTACAGTGGTATCAAAACTGGTGATCTTGCCAGCCTGTTGGGAAATTCAAATCCAATCATGACACCCAGTGATGGAATAGAAGGATGTATGTGTGGATATGACATTCTTGTTCAGGGAGCTAAAAAGAAGCCAGCAGCAGCTCCGCCAAACCCTAGAAAGAGGACAACACAGATTGGCAAGACTCTCAAGTGCTTGGAAAATGGAAGAACAAAGGGGGACATGCCACGCACACATTAGACCAATACAAGACCAACGATGTCGACTTTCCCTCCAAGGATCCAGCAACAACCTCTTTGGCTGAGTCCCTGAAGCAATTCAAGCAGGATTGGATTGATGCTGGACGGCAGATAGACATCTCTCAAGGACTATATAGACCTGCGAATAAAGTATCCATCCTCCAAGTCTACAACAATAATCTGAAGCGGGAGATTGACAATGGGCTACACGACACTTTAAATCCTAAAGAAGATAAAGACATGCTCACAGATCCACTTTAGCAACAGGAGGATATGGACAAGCAAGAATCAACAGTTGTACCTTCAAGTGGGGAACACCTAAACCTTCAAGACAGCTGCAAGGATGAAGAATTTGTTTGTATAAATTTTGTCAAGCTAACAATGGTTGATCAACTTCATGGAGATGCAGACCCTACCAATGATTCCTTGCAGGAGCAATCTCTACAGTTGGTTGAATATGGAGTTTACCCTTTGGTTGGGCATGAGGCATGCATGATTGACATCTCTTCATGTGAGTGGCTTCCTCATAGGAAGAACCAGTTGCACCTGAGCTTTGAGATTCTAGACCATCAGTTTTTGTAAGAGATTGATTGGCATGATAGCATCGACGTGTTTGATGATTGGTTTCAATGGGATCCTGATGACTCCGGGCATGGTACCATTTATATCGAAATGGAGCACCGAAAGCTTGATGAAGATTTACTCTTCACGCCTAAATCTAGGTGCATGCACGTGGTCATGTTGCAACATGGAGATTTCAGCGGATATGGCCATTAGTGTCCGCGCATGGTTTGGGATCCTGGAGCTTGTTAGACGGCGGACAATTTGCGGGTTGCTTGAGGGCAAGCAATCATTAGGCAAGGAGGATTGTAATGTCCCCAATTTTAATAAAGTGACTTAATTAAATTGATTAATTAAGTGGTCCCAAAATTCAAAAAATATTATAAAGGACTTCTTTAATTAATTAATTTAGTTATAAAATAAACGGGGGCCAAAATAATAAATAAAGTATGTCGGCCTATTTGCAACCCTTCGGGAAACTTCTTGGAGCTCTTTATAAGGCCATGGTTGGCATTGTAGGAAGTCATCGCGAGTTTTATGTTGCTTATGTATTTGCAATTCCAATTAGAATTCAGTCTTGTTCGTCGTTTCGGAGGTGCAAGATCCTCCCTATTCCGGCATTTGCAGTTTTGGTGGGAGTCACTCCTCACCCTATTCTGCCTTTGGTCTAAATCTGTGAAGTCTTCAATTGAAGATAAATTTGATGTAACTTGAGATATATCGTTGTAATCTGAAAATACAAATTCTCTGTTCTTAGCAATTCATTTTGGTTGATGATGTGAGCTCTTTGTTAACACTTTATTCATCAACAATAATACATTATCAATTACGAGTACCGAAGGGTTCCAAAAGAGTGTTGAAGGGCGCCAAAGGGTGCCAAGTGTCAAAGGGAGCTGAAGGGTGTCGAGTGTCAAAGGGATTCGAAGTGATTCGAAGGGAGTCGAAGGGTGCCGAAGGGGGCCGAGTGTCGAATGGTGTTGAGTGTCGAAGGGTGCCGAAGGGAGGAGAAGGGGACTGAGTGTCAAAGGGTGTCGTACGGTGTGGAGTGGCAAGTCCATACGGATGGAAAGTGAGGTGAGAGCCGAAGGTGTTGAAGCGATTTTCCTTCGGTTACATTGTCGTCAGGTATTTGCCCTCGGGTACATTGTTGTTGAGAATTTGCATTGGGTATTTTCCCTTGGGTACATTGCCATCGGGTATTTGCCCTCGAGTGACTTGTCATCGGGTGACTTCCATCATTCGGTACATTACAGAAGAATGCTTGAGCATTGTCTTCCTCTTTGTCCTCCACGACAACCTCCTCTCTCTACTCATACCTCTAATCTTTGTAAGTCACGAATAAAACACAAGTTGGAAAGATGCCAAGCTTCAATACCACAAGAATATCCCCCACAAGAAAAACTTCTAGAATATCCCACAATAAAAACTTTCCAAAATTTTATAATTAGATTGAGAAGGAAATTTAATAGCATGACCTGTTTCATTTCAATCCAAATAAGACATAATAGTTACTTCTTGTTGGCCACAATTTAGATACAATAAACATATATAACTCCACAAAATAATGTTCATAACAGTTTGCAGAAATAATGTGAAATGATATGCAGGAATGATATGCAGGAACAATACTCAAAGTAATGTCGATGATATCCGTATTCACCAAAGACTCAATAAATTGCTCAAATCCTCGATTCAGACAATTATGTGCATGACTTAGATGAATTGATCCCTCTGGATGATGCGTGCAGATTGAGCTTGCCCTTTGTGCCTTCCTAGAGATCCCCTTGCTTTGCTGGAGTCACTAGACACACAACAAAGGAGAAGATATCACCACTTAAGAAAAATGGACCAATAAGATTCTTCTGATATCTGAAAAGCTTCCTTCAAGGGTATGTGCAGCTCAACAATTCATCTCCACTTGTGGATCTTTGAAGTTTCCCTCTTATCTTAGAGGCGCACAACATTGCATAAGAAAATTGTTCACCAAAAACAAGCATACCTTTCAATCAGAAGAATCCTATATTAATACTAGCTTGTGCCCACAAGAAAACGCACGTCAACCAAACACAGACATCGGCCCAGGCCACGATTAGAACAAAATTATTTATCAATGTCCATTTATTTAGTATCTATTAATTTCTAATCTATTAGTTTAAAATAGCTGACAAACATTAGGTCAATGCCCCTATAACTGGGGAATCACAAAATTTCATCAATTTGGAGGGACGCAATCATTGGTAAACCTGAATAACCCACAAATAAATGCATGTATGGGTACACAATTGTTGTGAGTTTTTAATATTTTATTGTGTTGACGTAGAGATGAACAAATGTAGATATTTTCATTTTGAGCGGCATCTGTGCCCACAAGGAAACGCACGTCAGCCAGACATAGAAATCGGCCCAGGCCACAATTAGAATAAAATTATTTAATAATGTCCATTTATTTAATATTTAATATTTATTATCTATTAGTTTAAAATAGCTGGCAGACATTAGGTCAATGCCCCTATAACTGGGGAATCACAAAATTTCATCATTTTGGAGGGACGCAATCATTGGTAAACCTGAATAACCCACAAATAAATGCATGTATGGGTGCATAATTGTCGTGGGTTTCTAATATTTTATTGTGTTGATGTAGAGATGACCAAATGCAGATATTTTCATTTTGAGCAGCATAATGTACAGCATACATGGCACTAAAGGAATTAAAAAATTTGTGTTACAAATGTCGAGCGACTAAATTTTGAGCAGTAAGAAAATATTAGCTTATACATGGAATTTTAGTACTAAGTAATTGTTCACGCTTTATGCTTCTGTGAGTATTCCACTGCTGCAACCTGTGCACTTTGTCTCTGAGCATATTCTATTGCAGTGTCACCTTCATTTATTTCATTCTAGGTTTTGGAGAAGGCAAAATCCAAATCTTAGCACAGAAAACAAGAAAGCTCAAATATTTTTAAACAGTCCAGATGAGGGAAAGGTAAAAGGAATTATGTGCTTCACATTAATTTGTCTTTTTTCCCTTGTTCAATTTGAAAATTGGCTAAGTACATGATTCACAATGGAAACACAAAAGGTTGTGAAGAAGATTAAGCAAACAACTAGGAGTTCCATGACCTAATGATCTTGCATTCCATGTTACAACAAAATGCATCTATATTGGAGTAAATCTGACCCTAAGGAAAAGGACACTATGTTCCCTTGAGAGCTATTTTCACAACACACATTCAAATACCTCCAACTAGATCAACTAGTGAAGATCTAATTATAGACAGAAAAAGAATGTTTTGGTTGTAGAAATGGAAAAATAGATGGCAAGGAGTTTTTGATCCAAATCTGAGATTCTCGGCCGAGGATGCCAATGCAGCATGTGGACGTCTGCATAGCGCGTTGTAGTCTTGTATAGACCGAAATAGAAAAGGCTCAAAACTTGGTAAAAACCGAGGTCTTTTTCAAATAACTTGCAAAACCCAAAAGTTTGAAAGTTCATAAATGGTATTAAATGACAGAAATGGATAGAAAGGAAATGAACAAAACATAAGCAAACCTTCGTGCATTCTGATGCTTCCAATAAACTTGCACACACAAAAGAGAGGAAAAATATTTGGGGTTGTTTGGAGACTTGCCTCAGTCAAGTCTCTGTTTTGGTGTTTCCACTTCCACAACAGCCAGATAGATACATCAAAAGACAAGTACATAAAATGAATGATAAATAAGGAATGTGATAAATACCAAGATACTCAAAGACACAAGAGAGATGAAAATATATTACCAGATATGCTTGAGAAAGCCAAGAGAGCTATAGATATTGCTACAAAAGAATGTTGTAGCAAACAAGAGACTATTGTAGCAAGCAGGAGTGAGAGAGCGAGTGAAAGTTGTGAAAGCCAAGACAGTGCAAGAGATTTTGTGTGCCAAAACTAGGAGCTTGAATGAAGCAAGAATGTGGATTTAAAAGGCAGATTAGGATGGAAAAAGAGGCTTCCAAGCCATTCTAGAAGATTTTGAGTCATTTCCACCAACCAAGGTAGGTGACAAGTGTCAAAAATGCTCACAACCGGCATTTGAATGTTAAGATGTCGCAGGACGAATGCGCAATGCACGGACGTCCACACAACACGCTCATGTCCAAGCGAATCACGCTCAAAAGATAGGTGGCAAGGGAAACATGCAATTAATGCAAAACTAATGCTGGAAGATAGCTACTGAAAAGGACCTTGAGCATCTTGAGAGGGAAAAGGTTGATGCAAGGGCTAAAATGGACTTGCACAAATACTAGGGGAATGGACACTGAAGTGGCTACAAAAGTGTAGGAAAATTTGCACAGGCAGGGTATGCAATTTTCAACTCTACATCTTCTAAGTCAAAACAAGTGGCCAGTCAACATAGGCACATGTATGAGAGTTACATGCCTCATGCTTTGTGCTCTTTGTGTTCTAAACTTCTAAGTTACATCAAAATGTGACTAGAATCCACAACATGAGAACATGCAGACATTATTTTCACATGATGTCTTGAATGATTGCTTCCCATGTAAAATCGGGTGGTTAGGGGGTCTCATTTTTGGCCATTCAAGGCTGGGCCAAATTTAGAGCTGCCGATATCCTCTTTCTACTGTTAGATGTACAATAAAGATATATAACTGGTAGACCTTGAATCTGCATGTACTACCCAAACACCTTGCTCTAGGTGATTAATGAAAAAGACCCAGCCACTTCTAAATTCTATGATTAAGAACATGGAAATCTATTTTATGTGTAGGATTGTTGTTTTGTAAATACACAACATTGTTCCAATGTCTTAAATTCATCGTTTTTTTTTACAAGTATGGAATCAAGCTCAATATAGTTGTAATGTAATGTCCCCTTTTTCACGAGCACCAGAGTTTGAGGGATTAGCCTATTATTGTGACCCTCGTAGGCTAATTATTGTGGATAGAGGGTCTTCTAAGGTAGAGGCTTAGGTAATAAAGGTTCTTGTTGTTAAGTTTTATACCAGGAATTAAAATAAGCAGCAAAACATGACAAAATAAAGGACAATAACACAACATTTATCCTGGGAAAACCCTCCAACTTGAGTGGAAAAACCCAGCCACACAAAAATGATGCTTTATTGATAAAATAATAGACGTTTCAGTACAATGCTCCAAACTGAACCAGCAATACATCTACTACACACAGAACCAGCAATACAATGCATGACTAGCTCTCCACCAATGCACAAGACAAAGAGATGTATAGAAGACTTGACTCTTCATCTTCGAAACTGAAGACTCTTTACATTCCAAGCACAAGTCTCTTCATTTCAAACGGATGTCTCTTCACATCTCCATGCAAGTCTTTTCAATTTCCAAACGCAAGACCCTTCGCATTTCTTGGACAAGTGATTCGCCTTCAAGAGAAAGATAACTCTCGACGCTATATATAGCATCAACACTTGTCTTCTCCAGAATACAGTATGTTCTAGTTTGGTCTTCGTTTGACTCAGATTGGATTTTGTTTGGGCTCAGTTTCATGTACTTAATATTTATCGTAAGTCAGAGGTTGATCGAGAAAGGCCCTTTCTATTTTCAGCAAGGCAGTCATATGGACAGAGGATGCAGTGGTTGACTCCCTGGCTCAGACGGTTCGTCGAAATAATGAGTATTTAATGAGATATTAATATTTTAATGGCCTTTAATGATGTTAATTATTTAAGTTATATTATAAAGTTATAAATTGACTTTATAATAAAGTGGGTGCCATGTTGATGGTAATGAGTAATTAATACTCATTGATTAAAAGTCTGCTTTATTAATGATATATTATAAAGTCAACTCATTATTATAAAAGCAAATATCAAAATCATTAAAGAGCCTTGCTAATGAAGATTCGTGGTGAAATATTATAAAAGAACTTTGGAGAGAAATCAAAATTCATTCATGACTTGTGTATTTGTTTTTGTTTGTGTGGAGAAGGAATTGAAACAACGGTTTCAGATTCTGAGCTTGAACAATTGTGAATTCTTCCAAGTCTTTTTTCAGCATAGTGAATTGGTGAAACACCCAATGAATTATGCCAAGCTTTGGCTTCATCCAGAGGCCGGGATTGATATTATTGTTTGTAGAGATCAACAAATGCAACCCCAATTTATCTCAGAAGATATTTGCAAGGGTTGGAGTCTGAATTTTTAAGCAGATCACAGCCCATATATGGTTAGGCGTTTGAGTTTGGAGAGTGGCCGCAGGTTATACAGGTGAAGTGGCAGTCTTCTAGAAGCTGTGATTTAAATATTAGAGGCAGCGTTGGCAGTCTTAGGGCACGTTCTTTGATGTCTGGTGACTCAAATTACCATTAGCAAGTTGTGGTGACAATTCATGATTTAATTCAGCGTCTCAAACTTGGATGTCAAATAATTTATGCAAACAGCTACTGGTTACTTTCTATAAATTATAAATAAATTTCTTATGCTGTCATTGTATTTGATATTGAAGGTGGTATTTATAAAGTCTTTCAGTCACATTAGCTTGCTGCTGTAGATGAACCCTTCAATCATATGGATGCATGATAAATGGTTCGATGTAATTCTTTATTGGTGTAGATGCACATTAGATTGCATGCCAAGTGTTTGTGAAAATGTCCATTGGCTGTAGGTGCTCATTTTTCATGTAAAAATTGTATGTGTGCATTCAAAAAGACAAAAAGGATTGCATTTGCATTTTAGTTCTTTGCCTAGATATCTTAGTAATCGTTTGCAAGCATTTATACTTATCTTGAAACCATTCCAAGCAAACAAAAATAATCTGAAAACAAAAGACAGAAAGATAGAGGTTTCATGGCAACTGTTTGACAATATTCCTTGGGGGTCAATTCTACAACATACAATCAGTTTTAGCAAGGGATATTAAGTTAGAACCTATTGGGATTCTTACATGTAAATTGTTTCGAATCTTTCCTTTTGTAGATTCTGTTGGAGAAAGTGCTATATGTCAGTTTTTGGAGGGATCTATAACCACAATGCAGAAGCATTATAGGTAGACCAGAACAACCCATTGATTGATGCATATATAAGTGCACAATTATAAAAATAGAACAGATAATTTGGTAGCATTGATGCACGGATATTTTCATTTTCTTAAGTAAAAACCTCTGAGTTTGTAAATTTGTAATGATTATGTTTTAAGTAGCCAGAAACATTCAGCTTATACTTGGTGTTTGAGTCATTGGCATCCTCTTCGTACTTTGTGCTTCAGTGCATATTCCAATGCCATAGCCTGTGCATATTCTGTTACTGCATCACCGTCATGCAATTCAATCTAAGTTTACAAGAAAGCAGAAATGCCATAAGTTAGCACAGAAGAGTAAAAGCATTGCAGATGAGGCGAAGGCAATAAGAGTTTGACACCCAGCATGAATATTCATGTTTTGGTGCTGTTCTGTGTGAAGACTTGCTAAATCCATAACTCACCATAGAAAAGCAGGTTGCAAAGAAGAACAAGCAAACAGATGGGAGTTCTGTGTCCCCATGGTACTTATGCTCCATGTCAGACCAAAATGCATTCAACTCCAAAATACAGGAATAAGTCACCAGCAAAAGAAGAGAGTTCCACGACTTGTGATTTGTGCTCCGTGTTATGTCAAAATATGACTAAAATCCTCAACAGACAGGAGGTCACCATAAAAAGACATGAGAAAAGTCAGCCCAGGCATCCAGAGATCCCATGTTTCACATTCTGCATTCAATAGGAAAAATATTGTCCAAGTCCCAGAAGACAGAATAATGAATACCACAAAAAGATGAAGAATGGAGTCATGGTCATCAGAAGTTCCAGCTCTGTGCTCAATTAAGGGAAATGACTGTCCTGACCAGAAAAAGAAGATAAACACGGGAACACAGAAGGTATCAAGTCAGTGTTTTAAAAGTTTCATGTTCCATGCAAAGGAGATGTATCAACAGGAAGCACGGGATCGTATCAACAAAGGATAGCCTCATCGGTAACAACAAAAAAACAATTACTAAAACTAATTATTTCTATAAACCAGTTATTTAGTTTTCAAGCCTCGCATCATCAAGACAAAGTTTCTATAATTGGTAGGCACTCAACATTAACAAACAAGGCATAACATATCTGCATAAATGCTGTAAGATATTAAACTCGGGAGGTTTTTGGCAGCTTAAGGAAATGAGAACTTTGAGTAGAGCAAGGTTTAGATTATAGAGAACACTCAGGAAGTAAAAGGTTAGAAGGTTAGGACCTAATGGAGTGTAAAGGAAAATTTCCGTTTTTGTAATAAAAACATTTTAACAAAAATTAGCAACGTTCAGATTTTACAGAACACTCAGTAAGTTAGAGGTTAGAAGGTTGGAAACTAATGGAGCGTGAAGGAAAAATTCCATTTTTCTAATAAAAACATTTTATCAAAATTCTATGTTTTGCTAGCTTCCATTCATGTTCAATGTACCATGCACTACAGATGAAAGATGAAAGGTTGATGGCTGTTAGCACAAGTGGCAATAGCACAATAATCTTGGTACATAGAGATTTATTATCTGATGTTCAACTACTTAGCTTATCTAGGTTTCAAACTTCTAACACTATCAAGTAATAGAGAAGTAAATTGCAGTATGTCAAACTGATAAATAATAAGTTATATTGCAATCTGTCAAGTGTGCATGGTGCAGTGAAAGTTATCAAGTGACAACAATGAAAGATGTGAGAAAAAATCAATCCCAGAGTTCATGTGATAATGCAATTTTGTATCATTTGCAAGCTAAATAAAAGAAAAAGAAAAAAATAATACATGCATATGGAAATGAAAAGATGACATGTGCTAAAGGATAGGACAATATGGCTGTTAATAGAGATAGAATGGTGAAACACTTCTGATGATGAAGAATCTATACTGTTATAATATACTACATATCAAGCAATGTTCATTAGTAAATCTTCGGTAAATTAGTAAAATGATAACGTTTGGATCTCCTTGAAGAAAGTTTATAGTGAAGACAAAAATATTTATGGTTTTGAATCTTGCTTATCTTATGATTCTACTGTAGAATAATTTCACTCTAGTATAGAGGTAAACAAACTTAGATACAACATCATAGAATAGTTTTTCTTTCAGGTTTTAAGTCTCTTTTCATGTTTCCATTCCTTCTTTAGGATGAACCCTTCTATTGACACTAACTCCAAGACCCTTGTTTAAAATTTAAATCCTTTTCAAAAGAGACTTGTATGTCATGTAATGATTTAGAAGATATGGAAATGCATAACCATGGTAAATAGTCTCTTATAATAGTTTGTATGTATGATACACTTCCCATTAACCAGGGAATAAATGTTTATATTCCTCAAATGAAGCATTTAAAAAACCTAAAAATATAACCCAGAAAAAATATAACTTCAAATAAACTTTGCAAGGATAATTTGCATAGATTGGATGTGCACAAAGAGAACCAACCTCAAAAAACACAAGACCTGGCTCCAGGTCCATAAATTCCTCCTCCATAACATCGCTTGAGGGCAAAACTGTAGTTTCATAAAGAGGCAAATTCTCCTTCTCTTCAATACTAGGTGTATATGTTTTCCCTCTCCGATCATCTTGGATGGTGACCTCTCCTTGCCCTTGTTCTCCAAGGGGATTCACAACAACCCAATTTGTTTTTCTGTGAATTATCTGACTGCTTTCCTGAGAAGGTGAACCAACTGCTTCCACTTTGGAGAGAACATAACAATCATAGAGATATTCATTTCTTTCTCCCAATGATATAGGTTCCATTTCAGCAGTAACAGGAGAAAACACTGCTCCAACCCCCTTCCAAATGCCACTGACGCTACTTACAAATGTACTCCATGATGGTTTTATTACAGGCTCCTATAATGCATGCACCATTGTATCTCAATAATATTAACAAGGTTTGACATTCTTGTGCTAAAAATTAACATGAGAAATAAGTATAACATCAATTACATCTGTTGGATGTAATAAAATTGAAAGATGCGCAATAGTACATCCCACAGTAAAAATTCCTTTTTATCAACATAACAGAAACTCTTTGAGAATGTACATGACAGATTTTGCATTTTGCAATGAATATTCAATCTGGTAATCAAGCTTAAAGTGTCAATTATTAGGCCTTTTGGCCATGAATAAAATGCTAGGCAGTTGGAAGTTGGGACAGTTCGCATCTTCACATTAAATGACATGAGAAAAGAGTGTTATCAACATCTTGAAACTGAACAACAGTAAGCGTTGAAATTGTGTTTATTAGCAATGGACACTGGTAAAAAACAAAAGCTACAAGTAAAAAATATACAAGTGACCATACGTGTTATGTTTGTCAGCAATTGAACTCCCTTAGATTTCAAAGACAGGAAATGGCTTAAGAGCGAAGATGCATAAGTTGAAAGTTCAATTATTTTTTAGCAATATGTGTTATCCTCAACCAGTTTATTAATCATGGCAAAAAGATTGATATAGGTATGAATGGGCCATTTAAGGGAAGAGATCAACAAAAGAAAATATCTTATTTTCTATTTAATAACATTCCACAAGTCACATTCCTTTATATTGAAATATCAACAATAATTGTAAGCTAATAAAAATCAAGGTTTTTTGTAAGAACCTTGCAGGCTTTATGTAAAGCCTAACTCAGCAATAATTGCCAGCATCCTCTCAGCATGTGACAAAATGGATGCTTGGCAATAGAGTCTGCAGATACATAAAAAAAATGGGTAAACAAAATTTATCAAGTGTTACATGTGCGCCAGACATGGTAAGCACATACAAAGATAAGAAAGAGGAAAGTTGTTCGTCAAAATGCAACATTGCAGTTGCAAGGCATATGATAATGATACTTTAATACAAATAAAAAATGTTCCTATAAAGGCTGCAAGCAACCGTCACAATGGATAGTGACATGTTTAAAACGGAATAAGTTGCAAGTACTTGTGAGCTAAATGGACTGGGCAAGTTACTCACCCAATAACTCACCAGTGAGATATGAGCAAGCAATTGCCCAGGCACTTATAACAACTTTCAAATCCAACAACAAAACACATATGGCAGAAAAAAGACCAGTCCATCTATTACACAAAAAAATTCAATCATTTTTCAAACCATTTCATTTGAGCTTTGAAACTTTTGACATATTTGTGCACTGTGCATTTGTATGCAGACAATATTGTGTGATTGATTCCTAGTGAATACTGTTAATTTTGGTGAATTTATCAGCTGCATTTGACAGATATGTAACATTTTGTTTTTTCATCCTAGCTGCTAGGTTTGCTTTTTTATTTGAATTTTGATTCTATGTTATCACTTAATTATCTTCTTGCAGCTAGGCTTTATGTTTAAATTTGTCTAATTTTCTTTTCTGCTAGGGTTCAACTTTATTTTCTAGAAAGAGAAATGGCGTCCATAATAAATAGAAGTGGTAGCAAGCCTAAGGACCCTGCATGCAAACATGGTACTGTAGGTACATAGCCAAGAATGAGGATGTGCAACTATTGTGGGTTGCTTATTAAAAGACATCATTACCTCAAGTTTCATCTTGCCTAGATCCCTGGCTAAGATGTGCATATATGTAATGCAGTGGACCCTGATGTTGAACGAGTGGTTAAGTCTCTTCTTGCATCTTATGAGGAGAAGAAAATAGAAAAAAAGAGGACAGCCAAGAATCAATGGCAGCAGTCAATAGGTCCATAGGGTCAAATGTACATTTAGGGGGCTCTTAATGTTGCATTGGCCCACCGATATGAGAATCTCGTAGCACAACTGCCATAATTCACAATTATAAGCATAATTTTTTACTCCTCATAATACTCCTTAATGTGCAACCTTCATTAAAGGGTACTACGTGGAATCAAGATAAACATAGTGAGGCCAAGTTGGCATATGCCAATTTTTGGTACTACAATTATATGCAATATAATCTTGTGAACGACCCTTGTCGGGAGGCATAGGTCAATTCATTAACTATAGCAAGAAATAAGTATAAGACACCCAGCCTTAAAAGTTGATTTTGCCATTGGTGGAGAATGCTATCAAAACACACATGTTCTAATTGAAGAACAAAAGGAGATTTGGTGAAAGGAGGACTACGCCATTTCATTTAAGGGATCAATTGAAATGAAAAATGCTGAGACCTTAAGCATCATATGAAATTAAGGTTCTCCAAGTTCTATTGGGTCAAATTTAGATTTAGGGGGGCTCTTCATGTTGCATTGGCCCACAGAAATGGGAATCACATAGTGCAACTAGTCATACTTAACAAACATAGCCATAGTTTTTAAATCCCTCATAACGCTCCGAATGTGCAACCTTCATTGAAAGGTATTGTGTGGAATCAAGAAAAACATAATGAGGCCAAGTTGGCATATGCTAATCTTTGGTGCTACAAGTGCATACAGTATGATGTCATGAACAGCCCTTTCTTGCATGAACTATAGCAAGAAAGAGGTACAAGGCACCAAGCCCTTATGAGTTTAATGAGTCACTGTTGAAGAATGCTATCAAAAACACAAATGTTCTAGTTGAAGACCAAAAGGAGATTTGGTGAAAGGAGGACTACATTATTTCATCAAAAGGGTGGACAGATGGCAAGAACCACAAACTAATCAACTTCCTCAGGGCTTTAGGTTGTTATTTGGTGTTCCTAGGTTAAATTGATGCCTCCAATGAAGTGAAAATTGTTGAGACCTTATGCATCATATTAAAGATGTGGTGATAGAGGTGGGCATGGAGAATATTATGCAAGTTGTGACAATTAATGTAGCTCCATACATGGCAACTGATAGACATGTTAAGGTGAGACACCCTACACTTTTTTGGAGCCATGTGCCACCCATCACCTTGATCTTCTCCTTGAAGATATAGGCAAATTTGGATGGGTTGAACCCTTGTGGAAGACATGAACAAAATAACAAAAAAACATTTACAACTCTCCATGCACCTTCAATTTTATGAAAGAGCGCACCGACAGTAAGGAACTTGGGCGGTTAGGAGTCACATGATTTGAGACCAATTTCATAACATTGAAGAGTATTGTAGTTGCATTGCCACCTCTTAAGTACATGTTTGTGAGTGTTAGTTGGTTGGACTGTGCTTCCTCGAAGAAGGCTGAAAGAGATACGATCATGGAGATAAATTTTGATAATTTGTTTGCCCAGCACTTGGAAGAGATCATCAAGGTTTGCTGGCATAACTTCTGTGCACCAACTGTTTATGACAGTTACTTTACCTATTACCTACATTGTTCCATTTTTTATTGTATATATCCTTCTCTGCGCTGTTCAATAAAGTAACAAGTTTTGTGCCCACCTTAAAATGGTACCAGAGCACTTATTTAATCCTGTGCAATGTGAGTCCGAAAGATTAAGATGGTTTATCTGGCAGGAAAGAACCAAACGCCTTTATAACCCCAATTTCATCTCAAACATGGGTTTCAGAGGCATCTAGAATGACATATTAAAAGCAGTTGCTGGAGGGAGATTGGTCTCAGGGCAGATTTGCAGCACTTAGTGACATTTATGAATAGAATCAATATATTCATCCATCATAGAAAGAGGAGTTCATGCAGTTGTGAAAAAATCTAGAAGAAAAGCTGTTGCAGGTGCGATGGTTTAGATTTCAGTTGTTCGCTCTTCATTTCAATATCATTCTTGTCTGGGCATGAGTGACATGGCTAAGCATATTAGATGAGGAGCAGATCTGATGCCTCAAGACAAAGGAATTCTTACCCTTCTCTCATGAATCTATAAATCATAATTATTGTTGTTACATTTGATATAAAGCCCAAGGTGTCTAGAGTATAGCAAAGAAGAGGCATCTAGAAGGTGCATGAGGAGAGGCATCTAGAACCTGCTCATTTTAAGGAGGCAGCAATGATAGGAGATGTGATGAAAGATGGGATAAAGCCACCTTCTGACCTGAGATGGCATTAAGCTGTCCTCAAATATCTTAGGTTTCTTTCAAATCTCTGTGGAGAGCTTGTACAGAGAGCAATTTGATAACTCTTTTTTCTGTTATGCCTTGACGTCTTAATCACCATCACTAGTTCCTTTTTTGCTCTTTCAATCTGTTTGTGTTGTCAATATTTTAGGTTCTTTGTCTGTTCATTTTATGGTTCTGCTAGGGAGTAAACCATTGGCTTCCCCTATTTCTGTCTTGTGTTGGTTAGTGCCAGTGTGCTGTTATGTGGAGCAGATGCATGACAAAGTGAACCTACAAGTTGCGGCGACATGCTAGGCAATCTATTTCAGATCAATCACGCAAACAATCTTGCATAGATGATCAGGGAGAATTTGATGTATTCAATGATCAATCACAATGTAATCTCTTTGTGCAGAATATTTTAACAAAAGTTGGTACTGTCTTGTGTCCACAGCAAACAAAAATATGGTAAAGTTGTCTTCCCTGACAATATAGTGACTACCAAAGATATTATTATTGCCATGGATTTTAATCCTTTCATTCCTCTAGGCATTGAAGTTAATGGCAAGACTATATTTACTAGTAACCATTTGTTGAAGTTGGAATAGGTACCAGACTAGATAGCTATAGTAGGGAGTGGCTATATCGGGATTGAATTCGGTGATGTGTATTATACACTTGGAAATGAGCTCACATTTATTGAAGCGTTGAATCACTTTATGCTTGGTTTTGATCTAAAGATAGGAAAAGCACAAAATGTTTGGTGAAAGATTAAATCTAGAGAACAAGAGGATGGGAACTCAACAAATGATCTATTCAAGAATGGGACAATCGTCCATTTGCAACCTATGAGGACTCATAAATGCCTATATGGTCATTACATGCATCTCCTATTAGAGGTAATTTGGAGGTAAGGTACTTTGCAAGAGAAGATGCAATGTGGATTAGTTTGATGTTTATTGTAAGATGTCAACCAGTTGATATATCTTTTGTAAGGTGTACTAATCAAGTAAACTATCCTCTTACTACTGGGGCCTAGGAAAGTGTCATTCAAACTATAGTAATAGGAGCTATCTTTGCAACACCTAATGATGTCTTCAAAGACTCATCTAAGACATCAACCTGATAAAGTGTGACGGGCTTATTTTGGAGGTTGGTCGCACCAGAGGATGGAGGGTTTTTATCATCTCAAGATAGCTTCTCGCTTTGAAATGATGCTTTGTATGAGAAGCATTTTTGGCATTTTTGGTTTATGCTTTTCTTTTTGCCTGCTTTGTTGTTACTGAATGATTTGAAGCAAGGTTGGAAATCTCGGTCTCGGCAAAAACTCGGCAGACCCAAATTTTTTGAAAATCTCGGTCTCGGCAAAAACTCGGCGAAAAAATCGGCACTTTTATTGAACATTTGAAAATATATAATATCTTAAAATATTCTTAAAAACACACATATACACCAAATTTGTATGTATTCTTTTAAATGAAAAATAAACCTAGAATATTTAATAGATAAATAATTATTTTATAAGTATTATTATGTTATTTACCAATTTATATTATATTTATTGAAATATATTATTATATAGTATTTTTAAATTTTATTCTATAAATATCATTTTTACTATATAATAATATATTTATAACATTTAACGTGTGACTGTTTAACATTAATAATATACTATTGAGCATAGAATATTATTTAACTACACAATCACACGTTAGAATATTAGTAAGCGATTGTAAATTTTATTTATTTTATTTATCTTATAACTTTTTTATAAAAATACAATTGCAAATTCGATTGAAGATATGACCATCACGCGATGGATCAGCTTAATTGGGATATCTGATGGCTCACAGACCATACCCGCCCGAGCATCTAGCGGTTTAGTTTATTTCATCGCTCCCGTCGCTCAGCACTGAGAGTCAAGGCTCGTTGCTAAAAGGTTTTCACAGACACGATATCACCGTTTGCAGAAAGCCCTAACTCGCCCGTCGCTTAAAGCAGTTGCTCACCAAACAAATAAAATAGGAAAATCCTAACTCGCGTCTGTGTTTACTTTTTAACCGATTTATTTGCAGGAAACGCGTGCGATTTTGCGATTTTTTCAGGTAAAAATCGCCGCGCGACAATGAAAAACGCGGTGCCGAGTTTAACCGCGATTAAATCGGGAGGGCTTGTGACGCGCGACATATCGCGATATTTGCGATATATCTGCGCGATTTTCAACTATGATTTGAAGAATACATGTATTATAAAGGTTATGTTTTGGACACAGGTTTGACTTTGGGATTTGGTGTTGAGCTCAATTTGGACTGTTGTCCAACAAGTTTCAAAGTATATGATTGAGGATTATACCCTTTTGAGGTCACTAGACAATGATAGAGCTCTGTCATAGCTATTAAGGATTGTTGTCGAATAATTCAAGAGTTTGGAACTAAGAGCTCAAGATCACAGCTTGAAGCTACACCTTTACGAGGGTCAAAAGACAGCTTGATGGAGCCCCGCTAGGTTTAGGATTTACTTCTTTAGAAAAAAAAAATCTCAAAAATATGTATCCATATTATGTATTCAGCAATTTTTGGTGTGTAAGCTTTAAGGGGGGGCCCTAGAGTAAGGTGATTTTTTATGACTTCAAGGGTACATTTGTAGGAACAATGTATTAATGGGGGGAATGTTGGCGTAACTGTTGTGGGCTTACTATTTATGACAGCTACTTTCGTTCCTTGTATATATCCCTCTATATATTGTTCAATACAGTAACAAGTTTTGTGCCTACCTTCAAGGTTAGTTTAGATTTAAATAATTCTGAAAGGTTTGGTTTTCTGATATTACAATTTGTTGATTTTTTTACTTTTTTTTAAATTGAGTATCTTCTTTTTTGAACTTTACATGTTGTCTTGTTTTAAATGCTAAAACTGTTGGTTAGGGTTGTTGATTGGTGGGTAAGGAGCGAAACCCCATGCTTTATCAATATAAGGCCATGGGGCTATTTTGTCTAGACAAACACAAATATGAACACATTTGGCATATTATAGACAAAGGCCGTTTTCAACAAACAACTCCACCACAGCATTCATTCTGCAGCCTACTACTTAAACTGATGCAGGAGCATCAGTCTTCTCAAGTTTTTGGATTTCTTAAATTGTTTGGCTTGTTTAAACATTTCCAAAGACTTCCTCTTGCAAAATAGAACAGCCTCTTGTCGCCACTTGAATGGAAAGAAAAAATGGTTTGTGAGACCGATTGGTTGTTAGTTATTGGAAACCGACCAAGTTGGTTGGATGTCAGTTGAGTAGGCCATTCACCAGTGGGAGACTGCTTCAGAAACGGGGATCATGAAAAGTGGACGAGGCCTGAGGAGAGACGGGAGGTGAGTGGTCAGTGACTTAAGAGACCGAATTGAAGGGGGAAGAAATAGTGATGCCTTGAGGAGCTGATGGGAAGACTGGGCTATGTAATTGCATAATAGACTTAGGCAAGTTTTGGAGAAGGGTCTGTCAGAATAGTTGAGCTGATCCTTACAGGATCAAATTCATCGTAACTTATCTTGTGATTGGGAATAATGAAATAAAGTTCTGGTGCTCTGTTCAAGGTTACAATCTATAATGAACATGTGTATCCTGTGTGATCAGTTTGTGTCTTGTTAATTGGGTTCTTGTCTCTCTGTACTATTGAGGGTTTAATAAAGACAACTCAAAGAATTAACCCTGAACTTTCATCAGTCATTTCTTTATCCATTGTATCCTCGTTCTCTGTTTAAACTTCCTGTCCTCTGTTTGTCTGTGAGACTGCCATCAGATTGGTATTGAAACCTAAGAACTTGGGAGTTTGAGGAAAAGATAGTATGCCTCCAAGAAGAATGAATAGGAGAGATGGTAGAAGAGGTCAGGATGAGGGAGTATATGAAATGTTGTAGAACATCAATGCAAGGTTGAATGCCATTGAGAGGGCACAAAGAAGAGGTGTGGTAACTGATGAGGGAAGTGACATAGAAGAGGAAGAGCAACCCCAATGATGCAATTATTGGAGAAACGGTTGGAGAGGATGAAAGATTGATGAGACCCATTACGAGTGTGGGAGCCAAACCCAAGGTAGATATTTCTACGTGTTTTGGAAGCCTCAATGGAGAGGAACTTCTTGATTGGATTCATGAACTTAACAAATATTTTGAGTTTAAAGGAGTTGCAAAAGAAAAGAGAGTGAAGTTTTCTTGTACGAGACTCAAAGACCATTCTGCAGTGTGGTGGGATTATGTCCAAACAGAGAGGTAAAAGAAGAATAAGGAAAAGATTAAATCCAATCTTTTCAAGAAATTGCAGAAATTAAAACAAAAAGATATATCGGTCAAAGACTATACTGAAGAGTTTTATAAGTTGGTGATTAGATCTGGTCATAGCGAAGAAGACATGGAGAAAGTGGCAAGGTACTTGAATGGGAAGTATAGTTTGCAAGATGAGATGAGTCTTGCAACCTCGAGAACCCTAGGAGGAGTCTTATCAATTGGCCCTCAGGGCAAAGGATAAATTATTGAGGAAGCAAACACAACAAGAAAGAAATAGATGAAGAGGACAGCAATATCGTCAAGAAGACGAGGTTGGTAGTTCTAGTGGGGTAGCCAATAAAGAAAGAGGAGGCTATCAAAATAAAGGAGGAAGGTCTTATGGAAGAGGTGGTTTCCAAGGACGAGGAGGAGGCTTTGCTGGTAAATGTTTCAATGTAACCATAATAATGCCATAAGAGTTGGGAGTTTCCCGAATCTTCACAAGGAGGTTATACAAGACTCAAGAGAAGCAATCAAATTGTGCAAGCAGATCAAGAAAGTGTTGGATTACCTGCTCATCATAAAGACGAACCAGAATCGGGAGTCATTGTTGTTCAAGAGTGTATTGTTGAAGCCACCAAAAGAGAGCCAAGAACCAGTTCAAAGAAAAGCATCGTTTAAAACTAAATGTAAGTCAAAAGGTAAGTAATGCAAACTGATTATTAATAGTGGTAGTATGGATAATCTTGTGAATTGGAGATGGTAGACAAGTTAGGCCTCAAGAAAACTAAAAATCCTACACCCTAAAAAGTTTCTTGGTTACATAAAGGGCGCCAATTATTGGTTGATGAACAAGCTCTTGTTGAATTTTAGATTGGTAGCTATAAAGATAGTGTGTTATGTGATGTACTATCTATTGATGTATGCCATGTATTGTTTGGTAGACCTTCGCAGTTTGATAGGAAGGTGGTGCATGACGAAAGAGACATTACTTATACCTTCAAGAACGATGGGGTTAAGCATACCTTGATGCCTATGCAAGAACAAGAAGGGGACAGCAGCAGCGGTAGTGGCAGCAATAACATAATGGTGGTAAGTGGTAAATAGTTTTTACATGATACAAAGACTAAAGAAGTAGGATTTATATTGGTTCTTAAACCTAAAATTGCACTCACCTCTACAAAACTTGATGATTTGCCTAAAGAGATAAAATGAATCTTGGAAGAACATATAGATATTGTAGCAGTTGAGTTGTCTCCCATGAGGAGTATTAGTCACCATATGGATTCGATACCTAGGGCTAGCCTTCCAAATAAGGCTGCATATAGATTGACTCCCAAAGAGAATGAGGAGATTAGAAGGCAAGTTTAAGACCTACTCAAGAAAGGTTTGATAAAGGAAAGTTTTAGCCCTTGTGTTGTTCCTACTGTCTTAGTGCCTAAGAAAAGAGTTGAATGGAGGATGTATACGGATTCTAGGGCTATTAATAAGATAACTAATAGATATTGATTTCCTATTCCTAGAATTGAAGATTTAATGGATTGTTTGAGTGGCTCAAAGCCTCAATGTATTTTTCTAAAATAGATCTGAAAAGTGGTTACCATCATATTAGAATCAGACTTAGAGATGAATGGAAAACAACATTCAAGACTAAAGATGGATTATACAAATGGCTGGTCATGCCATTTGGACTTGCTAATGCACCCAGCACTTTTATGAGGCTTATGAATGAGGTTTTGAAACCATTCCTAGAGAAGTTTGTGATTTTATATCTTCTTGACATTTTCATGTTTAGCTGGTCAAAGGAGGAACATTTGGAACATTTGAGAATGGTGATGAAAATGTTACATGGGGAAAAATTGCAAATCAACCTTAAGAATTGTGTGTTTTTGCAGACTGAACTGATTTACTTGGGTTTTGTGGTGTCCAAAGATGGATTGAAAATGGATAGAGAGAAGGTTCAAGCCATTGTTGATTGGCCAACACCTAAAAATGCAATTGAGCTAAGGAGTTTTCATGGTCTTGCTAGTTTTTATAGGAAGTTTATTAGAAGTTTCAGTCATGTTGTTGTTCCCATTCTTGAAACCATTAAGGGAAACAAGAGGCAATTTGAATGGACCCAAGAAGATGAGAAGAGTTTCAGAATTTTAAAACATAATGTGAGTGAATAGCCTATTCTTGCTTTGCCTGATTTTGATAATGTTTTCCAAGTTGAGTGTGATGCAAGTGGATTGGCTATAGGGGCTGTACTTAGTCAAGAAAGTAAGCCTATGACATACCTTAGTGAGAAGTTGAATGATGCAAAAAGGAAGTATTTTGCCTATGATCTTCAATTCTTTACTTTGGTTCAGTCATTGAAGAAAAAGAGGTATTACTTCCTTCCTAAGGAGTTCAATGTCTATACAGATAATCATGCTTTGCAATTTATTAATAGTCAACATAAAAGTTAAATCAAAAGCATACAGTAGAGTATGTTCAAAGTTTTAATTTTGTATTGAAGCATAAATGTGGGAAAATGAATAAGGTTACTGCTGCATAAAGTAGGAAGAGTTTATTGTTGCAAGAAATTCAAACTAACAATGTTGGTTTTGAAAGCTTAAAGGACTTGTATGCTAATGATGCAGATTTTAAAGATGTGTATGAAGTGTGCAGCAATCATATGCTTAGAGATAGGGGCCCTTGGACTGGTTTTATGTTGTAGGAGGGTCTATTATTCAGAGGGAACCAATTATGCATACAAAGAGGCTCTATGAGAGACAATTTGTGAAAGAAAAACATCGTGGCAGCCTTGCTAGTCATTTTGGATAGGATATAACTTATTTGTAGTTGAGCACACATTATTATTGGCCAAGAATGCAAATTGATGTTAGGAAATATGTGGAGAGATGTAGGGTTTGTCAACAGGCCAAAGGAAGGAGTCTGAATTCTGGTTTGTATCAGCCATTACTGGTTCCATCTAGACCATGGGACTCTGTAAGTATGGGTTTTGTTTTTGGTTTGCCTCGAACTCAGAGGGGCAATGATTAAATCTTTGTGGTTGTGGATAGCTTTGTAAATATGGTTCATTTTATACCATGTAAGAAAACTAGTGATGCTACCAATATTGCAAATTTTCTTTTCAAAGAGGTGGTGAGATTGCATGGTATTCCAAAAAGTATAATATATGATCGGGATACTAAGTTTGTAGGGCATTTTTGGAGAACTCTATGGAATAAATTGGGAACAAGTCTGAGTTTCATTTCATCCTATCACCCCCAAACAGATGGTCAAATGAAGGTTGTTAATGGAGTCTTGAAAACATGTTGAGATGTCTTGTTGGCAGTACGGGATTTGGCTTTGGCACAAGTTGAGTTTGCATATAATGATTCTCCAAATAGGAGTACAGGAATCAGCCCATTCTAGATTTTATAGGGTATGCATCCAAGGGGGGTATTTGAACTTAGAGATCTTGGAGATATGGAAAAAAGAAGTGCAGATGGAGAAGATTTTGCTACAGCTATTCATGACCTTCATGAAGAAGTGAAGATGAACATAGAAGAGAATATCAGCATTATAAGCAGCATTGGTAGAAAACTCGGCAGACTCGCCAAGACTCGTGAGTCCTATGACTGGCTGAGTCGACTCGCCACAGCCACGTGAGTTGCGTCCCTGGCAAGTCCAAGTCAAGGACTCACAAGTTTTTAGGAAGGACTTGCAAATTTTTAGGAAACACCAAAAACAGACTTAAAACACCTTTTTTGTTTTTTCTTCACCGAGTCCTAGCCAAGATTTTTGCCGAGTCCCAAGTCCAAGTCCTATTTTGGGTTGTCGAGTCCAAGTTATAAAACAGTGATAAGCAACATGCTGATAAGAAGCGGAGAGAATTACATTTTCAAGTAGGTGATCTTGTGTTGGCTCACCTTAGGAAGGAGAGATTTCCAAAAGGTGAATATAATAAACTGAAAATGAAGAAAGTGGGACCCTGCAAAATTCTCAGAAGATTTTCAGCCAATGCGTATGAGCTAGCCCTACCTTTAAACTTGGGCATTTCTCCTATCTTCAATGTGACAGACTTGTACCCTTACAAAGGAGATGGGGAAGAAGATTCAATAGAGGCAAAGTTACCATTCTGCAAAGAGTAGCAAGTAACCATTTCAAATCCGCTTGAGTTAGAATGCATTCTAGATCAAGAGTTGTTGAAGAAGAACCAGAGACGAGAATACTTCAAATATCTAGTCAAGTGGCTAAATCATCCATTGGAGGATGCTTCTTGGCTTACTAAACTAGAGGTTATCAAGTTGGGTCATTTGGTGACTGAACCCATGAGTAGGAGCACATAAATTTGTTTGGTGCCTAGGGAATCTGATGTAGGAGCATCATTCTTCTCACGTTTTTGGTTTTCTTCTTTTTGGTTTTCTTATTATGTTTGGCTTGTTTAAACATTTCCATTGACTTCTTGTCGCAAAACAAAGCAGCCTCTTGTCGCCACTTGAACGAAAAGAAAAGACAGTTTGTGAAACAGGTTGGTTGGATGTCAGTTATTGGAAACCGACTAAGTTGGTTGGATGTCAGTTATTGGAAACCGACTAAGTTGGTTGGATGTCAGTTGAGTGGATCGTTCACCAGCGGGAGACTGCTTCATAAACGAGGATCATGAAAAGTGGACTAGGCCTAGGGAGAGACGGGAGGTGAGTGGTTGGTGACTTAACAGGCCGAATTGAAAGGGGAAGAAATAGCAATGCCTCGAGGAGCCGACGCGAAGATTGGGCTATGTAATTGCAAAATAGACTTGAGAAGTGGTGCAGAGCACCCCAAGGGTTTCATTTGATGTAATAAGGTTGGATCCTTAGGATCAAACCGATGATGTTTGTTTGGTCCATTTTTGTAAGGCTAAGGGTCCCAAAGGTATTTTATAAGCCTTGGGTCTCCTTAGACCGATCGGACTTTAGTGTTAAGTCTAGGAGATTGTCTAAAAACTAAACTTGCAAGGTCGGTAAATAATTGTTGTTAACAAGTTACCGAGCAGTTGCCAGTTTGTGTCCCAACGGTCATAACCATTCAAAAGTTGGTTATGGTCATTGGAAATGGTCTATTTACAGGAATCAAGCATGTCCACGAAGGTGTTGGTTGAAGAATAGGAGTTAGTCAAGTTGATTGACAGAAGTTGAAATTGTATGAGATTGATAACATTGTACAATTCTTGGTGGATTGATGGTGCAGGAGCACACCTAACTCAACCCTTAGCTCTTTATTTCTGACATGTACTGACTCTAGCCAAGTCAGGAGAGTGTGTGTGGACCTTAGAAGGTCTTTTGTTTTTCCCTAAGATGGATATGACTAGGTCAATCCATGTCTAGATGGGTTTCTTAGTTGATTTCCTGATTTTCGGTTAACACTGTCAGTTAACACTGTCGGCTAACATTGTGTCGGTTAACACTGTGCCGGTTAACACTGTCAGTTAACACTGTGCCGATTAACACCGTCGGGTATCACTGTTTGCTAACACCATCGGGTATCACTAGCACTGATTTAGATTGGTGGTCAGTTTTGCATTACTGTCTGTCGGTAAAGTCAGTCGTAACAGCCCGCGAGAAGCGAATCTTGTCTTTTATGGACAGTATGGTTAGTTGTAACGGTTCCTAAAGAGATGCTTGCGAATATGTGGGCAGTTAGGGGTCGTTTCAATGAGAGGATGGTTATTAATAACATCCCAAGCCTTCATTTTAGGGATACAGAAGAGAGAGTAGAGATTGAAGAAAAGAGAAGCTACAGGAAATCACAGAGTTGCAGATTATTGTACTGTTTTGTTTTGTTTCCAG